>JAWPHD010018119.1:0-41350 GCA_037043455.1 Cyrtodaria siliqua | reverse complement strand
GTTTTCTGGTCGTACCCTAGATTGGTCTTCTCTTTAGCTGCAACTACTATGGTTGTTCAGTACGATTCTGGATACATCCTGAGATGTTTATTATTGTGTATGTATATCTTTAGTTGGTTTCTCTGGATGTGGACTTTATTGTTAGAGATTTCTTTTTGATGGGATTTAGTTTTGTTTACACTGTCTTGTCTATTTGGGCGCTGAAGACAGGATAATAGCGAGGATTGTGCGCATATAAAATCGATTCAAGCTAACCAGTAGGTCTTATTGCCTACTGACCGTTCCAAGTCGGTAACCCTGTCTTCACCACTCTTTCTGTTGTTTTTTGTCTCTTTCATTGTAGTTTCAAGTCCTTGTTTGCAGTACATTGCGGACCTACGATGCCATTGCGTTCGGACGCTGTGGTTTCTATAGGACCCTATATATCATTTTGTCTCATTACAAACTATCACGGAACATTTACTTGTATTATATTTAAATCTCCATTTAGTTGCATAGTCACTACATATGGACATCATTTTGTCCAGGCCTAGTTTTGAAAATGACACGAGAACCATATCATCCGCAACAGTTAAACAACTACAATTAATGTTGACAAAACAAAAGCCAAGACCCGAGTCTTCAATTTCTGATATTAAGCCATTACTATATGCAAGATAGAGGAAAGGGCTACTGACTCTTCCCTGTCTTGTTCCCTGCCGTACACGAAGCGTTTCAGATACATTACCATTACATCGAAACGACTTGTCACATTATTATACATATCAATTATGGCTTTGTAAGTTGTAGGATCTATGTTAAATTCATCCAGTTTAAAGAAAAGGCCATTATGCCATAATCTATCAAACGCCTGTCTTGAATCATTTAATCCGACATACAATTTGCTTTTATTTCCCTTAGCAAAATAAATGCTTTCACGTAGGTAAAAGATGTCATTAAGCATCCTAAGTTTTTGTGAAAACCCCCTTGAGAATGGTTAAAAGGTATTTTGTTTCCATTTGCTAAGCGGGACAATATCACCCTTTCATATAATTTCATGAATGGAGATGACAGAGTTATCGCCCTGTAGCTATTTGGATCCCTATGATATTTTTTCCCACCTTTAAATAGTGTTATGATTATACCGCATTTCATATTTTCGGGCGCGTGTGCTAATTTCAACATTGCTGTGAGCAAGTTTGCTATCAGCTGTTTAACTATTACACCGGCATGAATGATATGTTCATAGTATATTTTGTCCTCGCCACAAGCTTTGTTTCGTTTCGCAGCCTTAGAAAATAATTAATATCCGCTACTGAGATTGGTATTAAATCGCATACATTATAATTACTTAATTCTACGTTCCTTGAGTGTTGCACTATCGAAATTAGCATCGTCATCGACAGAGTACAAATCACTAAAGTAATTACGCCAACCCGACAATGTGTCTGTTGGATTTCTAGATAGTATTTCATTAAAGTTCATTTCAGTACACGGGGCAGTACATGATTTTTTCCGTCTAGCGTTTACTAACTTCCAAAATAAATCTTGGTCAATCTCAGCAGCTTCGTCTATTTCAAGATTGAGCTTAACCATATATACTGATCAACAGCATATCTATGTTGACGTCTAAACTCGCGTTTTGATTCATTATAATTAAAGTATGATAAACCGTTTCTCGGTTTACCATTACTCAGCCATAGTATTCTTTTATTTTTCATGTTATTATGATAACAATTCAGTTGTTTATTCCAATAAGGCTTTAAGTGACGCCTGAATTTAGCTTTATACAAATATACATTGGATGCATTTAAAATCCTGGTGACCAAAAAGTCATACAATTCATCTATGTCTGATTTAGAAGTCAAAGCCAAGTCCTTAGCGTTTTTAAGGATTGGGTCATTTTCAAGGAATATTTCATACTCGTTTAAAATGTCCACTGGTACTTTTGACCATTTAATACGCTGACCACTCTCAGTGCTGGGGTGATTCTTTCATAACTCGGAAATAAGAGGGTACATAACATAGGACGGTGATTGGAGAAACTTAAAGAACCGTCGTCTAATATTTGACAGTCAGAGGCATAGTCTATTTGATCAGTTGTTAGTAAAATATGGTCTATAAGGCTCTCACCATTTTAAGATACAAAACTTGAGATTGCACCACTGCATAGTGCCAAAGTATTTATAGATGTTAATCTGTTTTCGAGCATAAACTCATTAAACACATACCCTCTATCATCAAGACGCTTATTATATTGATAGGAATTGAGGTGTACATTTAGATCACCCATGAAAACCTCAAAGCCTCTTTCTGAATAAGCATGTATCAAATCTGAAAGTTTATCTACATATTCCCTAAATATGGCACTACAATGGTTCTTACTTGGTAAATACACTTGAAATATGAACACGTACACGTTGGTACTAACTTCTAATTGTATACCGATAATCCTATCATCGTCAATTGGTAATGTGGATATTCTACTGTATACTTAATATTCCACAAAATGGATACACCCCCCTTTCCTACTTTACGAGTACTTGGAAGTTTGAGATAGTTATTGCATACAGAATGACATGCATACATATTATCAATTTTGCTAAAAAAATGAAGATCTTTCTGATAAATCCAGTGCTCCGATACTCCACATATGTCAACTGAGTACTTGTTTAAAGTATCACTGAGATATGTACAACTTGACATAATACCAATAACATTCCATGACATTAGTCTTAGCATCGCCATTTTAACTAGTTATAAATTGTACTTTTTTTTAGTAGAACACAGCTTTACTCATCAAGACAAAGATATGGATTATAATCCGACCAGTCAGATCGATGTACAGTCTCGTTCCAGTAACTAGCATGTTCAGGGCCATAACCCTTATGGTAATCACTGTATCGAGATGGACAGTGTCGATTTTCACTTTGCCTTTTAGTATACATTGAACGCGAGACCCACGGTCTGCATGTAACACCTTTAGCCCAGAAGAACCGGTCTTCCAGCAAGCTTGCACCACTATCATCTTCTACATTCAGACGAATAACAACTGGTTTAAGCTTATTTCTGAAGATTGTTACCTTGGTTACCTTTGGACCCCTTCTGTTCACATATTGTGCAATTTTACTTTCTGTTATAGTTGGCTTGAACCCACCCAAATAAAACCGCTTAGTCCGCTTCCTAATATAATCAGAAAAATCTGATAAATCCTCATTATTATCATCATCATCCGAAGTACTATAACGGGCAGCCGACTAATAGTTTGACAATCTGTTGGATTTTACAATAGGAATATGTTTGTTTGGAGTAACTTTGGGAGCAGAAGGGTGCCAATCGATTTAATTATTTCCGAGAAACTAATATCTCGACTACAAGCATGCGATTCCTTAGATGGCGTACTTGTACCCAGCACACGAGGTAATGCCTGACAGTAAGGCTCAGAGGATATCCTTGACAGGTTTACATTATTTATTTTAGTTGCATAACCTACCGGAGTATCCGTTGATTTTACATGTGTACCCAGCGCATTAGGCAGTATCTGAGAGCAAGAATCAGAGGACATCCCAGACTGGTTTTCAGTATTGTTATTTCCACAACCAGCTGGAGTATCTTTTGACTTTACTTGTGTGTGAGTAGGAGTTATACTCGAACTAACTGCATCATGATTGTCTTGTCGAGGTTGATCTTCATTCTGCAAACAGCTTTAATTTGTTTGAATTATTTTATAAGATACTTCTTTCTTATTTTTAGCAACTGTGGAATATGATGGCATTTGATTTATGTCCGTCTTGTTAAGTATTGGTGCAAAATTGTTAGATCTGACAATATCATTTTACAACATTTGTTCAAGTCATTAACATTCGACTGACATAGAGGTAAAACTAATTGGGTGTCTCGTGTCAAAACATTGTTAAATGAAACCGGTTTTTCTGATGTATGGAACAACCCAGATGGGGTTAATTTACTTACTTTTCATCTTTTGTTCAAGAAAAGAATAATCGATTAATTTGTCCAATCATGTTATACTACTGTAAAAAACAGTCGATATTTGTGTACATGCAGACTGTTTAAGACCACTTTCAATTATGAGTATTATCTAGATAAAATATCACAGAAATTTCGTATTGCACTTACTAAGCTAAGACCGTCATCGCATCAACTGCGGATTGAAACAGGTCGTTATGGTGTTAACATAATCGACCATGATCAACGCTACTGCTTAATTTGTAATTCTGGTGATCTAGAAGACGAATACTACTTTATTTGTATATGTCAAGCATACACTGACATTCGAAAACAATATATTAAATCACGTTACTTTGTTAGACAAAGCCTTTTAAAGATTTATTGAGCTAATGCAGTCTATAAATCTCACTTAACGTAAATACTACACCATATTTTGCACATCTATATACTTTAACTTTCTTCAGGATAATATATAATATATGTTTGTATATCTTTTCCTTATAAATCATGTTTTGCTCATTCCCTTTATGCACATACTTATCATGACTGACTGTTGTATAGTAGTATTCATTGTATCACGTAACAAGAAACATTGTAATGTTTACGTTACTTAATAAAGAATCTTGAATCTTTGTTCAAGAATGTATCGGTCACTTGCAGGCAACGCGACAGTTTGTAACGTAACTTGGCGTGTTTATTTGAGTCTCATCATTAGTACATATGTTAAAATAAAGAATGTTAAACCACAGACTTAATACTCTCTAAATACAGTTCTGCGGTTAATCACATTTAAAATGTACAAATGCCAGCATTCAACTATTAAATGTATACAAGTGACAATAAATATAGCCTGTTCACTTTGATATACACATACAGAAACAATGATACATTCGCACATTAAAATGTCAGCTAGTGATGTTAATGTACGACCTGACGAGCGAATATAGTTTACTGTGTTGCCTTATTAACGTCCATTGCTCGCAAACAATGCCATCAGTAATCCTTAATTATATACTGAATATTCACAAGATCTTAATTACACCCGTAAAATCATTAATTACAGTGGGATTCAATTAAAATCCTGCATATTTCATGTACATTCATGCAAATTGATTCAATATATGTATCTTTTTTTACCGAATCTTGAATATTGGTGTCGTAATAAGAAAATAAGATTTTTATTTTACTATAAAATCTAAGGATAAAAACCGACGAACACACATTTGATAACGTACTGAAAAATAAGGTGAAATCTCAACATCTCGGCAACGGAAATTATCAATAAGATCAAATACACAGAGGACCTTACATGAGCGCCTGTATAATATTAAATTTATTAAACGAGTTAGATAAATTATAAGATGCGAGGTTGAAAGTATGACACATGTACCTCTTTCGTTTTCAGTGTATTGTATTGTTTTTTCTTGTATCCGTGTATATTTTTGTATCTTTTTTGTGTGTGCTTAACCGTCGTTCTTTATAATGAACATTTAAGCTGTGCGTCTTGCCATTTGATTGTTTTAGTACATGTATGCCATTGTGTGATGTATGCAGAAATTAGACAAGCGCATGATTTTTTCTTTTATGACATTGATATACTATTATTTGCGATGATGCAAATAGTAGTAGTATTATATTAATATTACATTATAAATTATTTGTTTTGTATTTCATTTTCTATTGATAATGTCCTTAGAATTCACCAGAATGCGTCATTTACGGGGTAATTTCGAAAAAACACTCTATGCCAACTCCCAACCCACCACCTTCACCGCCCCAATGTTTAACTCTTTCTGGAGCCTCTGTATAATGTTTGTTCTGAGAATCTTACCCACCCAATGAAGTAATCAGAAGAAAAAAAGAAAAACGCATCGTTCTTTAGTCGAGTTCTGAACAAATTATGTGCCCATATCCAGGACGATTAGGTGCCTCGATCAAATACGTAAATTGTAAGATTTTTCAATGCATCAAGAATTTACCAAACTTTTCTATTACACGGTACATTAAATACAATAAAGTCGATTAAATGATCTCAAAATGAAATCTAAAAACGTCTATAAACTAATGAAAAAATCAGTTCAAATGATCATTACTCGCCTTTGCCCAAGCAGAATCGCACAAAAACCACTAAATTGTGTCGAGTTCACAAACCTTACAAAGAGACAGTGTGGTACATAAGGCGAACCTATCATCATTATGTTTCGCGAAACCATTAAAATTACAAAATAAAACATAATTAGGAAATAATCCAACAACAAAGAAGGTCACTAGAAAAACGACTTACCTCGGTTATCCCAAAACAACAGTGAATATTAGGAGCCCATCCGTAACGATTAGGAGTCTAATAGACTTTTACCCGTGTAAATTCGTTCTGATCATGCACCGTGAGTATGCTACAGGGTGTACAATTTCAGTTATAGCCATTCTCGTCAATTCAAGGATCCTACTTCATGAATAATCGAATTGGGTTATTTAATTTATGCATTTTCAATGTCAACCAACATCTAATCCATACATACAAGCACAACAGGTACAGATTAGATAAAAAAGAGAGTACATTGCGATTGCCTACAGACGACGAACAAGCTCTATGGAGTGGCCAGTAGAGCTAAAAATGGAAGCGCTATGGTGGTAACAAGGTCAAACTACTTACTTTTTGTAGATTCAAGGGCAAATAACTGGGGTGCTTCCCCACACACACCCCTTTTGCTACGCAGTATTCTGGTCAAATTTAGAGAGTATGCAGTACCCACGCCCCGGGTACGGTACCAGTACCCGAAAATTACATTATTTAGTATTCAGTACGCATAAAAAAATAGGTACATGCCTTATGTTTTCTATTTAATAAACCCTGTTGAAATCCACAAAATCGTCATGATTGACCCTCAAACACCAAAACGGTGAGATACAACCTTTAATACAGTTTTAAATGTCCTTTTATATCACATGTTCATTAAAATAGACGAATAGATAGAAAATTGGTTAAAAAAATTATGAAGAATTCATGTTAAATAGTATTCAGTACTCGGGTCTAAAAGGAAGGAGTATTCAGTACTCGGGGGGTGGTTGGGGGCATGGGGGTGTAAACGTTTGGTTAAGCTCAGATGGAAAATTGAAGTGCTTTTCTGGTTCATAGGCCTCCGCTATTAACGATTGAATCTGACTGGTTCGAACTCATCCAAGATCTGATGGAGATACAATGATGAAAATGGAGGTGATATAGTGCCCACAACAACAAGTTTAATTAACGGACGGCATCATTATATACCTCACAGTGGCTATTCCAGAGATCTATGGAGTGCTTTTAGAGACCTAGGGAGTTCTCAAAGAGATCTAGGGAGTGCTTCCAGAGATCTAGGGAATGCCTGTTAGCTCTCTGACTATATTGATCGTTCTTTGCGTGAACTGTTTTCTGTCTGAAGCCTCTATCCAAAAGATTCGCTGCGACTCCTGCGAGACTTGGTATCACCAAGAATGCATGGGAATGAATGACAATGTTTACTCTGCTCTAAAAAAACATCAGTTGGGAATGTATTCAGTGTGGACTCCCTAACTTCTCTTCATCTCTATTTGATACATCAATATTCGAGACCTCAAATTCCTTCGAGCCGTTATCACAGGGCTACCAGAACATATCGTCCGAACACGAACTTAGCTTCAATAGCCCCAGGGCAACATCCTCACCCAATCGCAGTACCACACAACCCAGACCAAGAGTACTTACATCCAAATCTAGTACCGCGACCGACACATCCTTTTCGGACCGTCTTCAGCATCCAAGTCTTAATGGCATCAGTGAATCACAGCTCATAGATCGCAGCTCCAAACAAAGAGACGACCTGCCCCTGAAAGTCCTCGTGATAAACTGTCAGTCCACCGTCGACAAGAGACCCCTACTAGAAAACCTGATTGAAATAACCAAAGCGAACATTGTCATCGGGACAGAGTCGTGGTTGAAACAACGTCATCTATCGACAGAAATATTTCATGATGATTTCAAGGTATACAGGAAAGATAGGTCAGGTCAAGGAGGAGGCGGTGTATGTATACTTGTATCAAATGCATTTGAGAGTACCGAACCAGAGGAACTTCAGGTTGAAGGCGACAGTGAACTTGTTTGGGCCAAATTAACAATTACAGGAGCAAAACAACTCTATATAGTTTCATTATATAGACCTCCAGACAAACAACAACCCCGATTGTCTTGCAAATCTTTATACCTGTCTTTCACGGATCCCACAGTCAGCACACATTTGGCTTTAACCTACCAGACATTGATTGGACAAACAACAGTGTAAAGCCATATGCAACAAGATCCTCATAGAGCCATGATATATTAAGCATCAGCAGTGACTACTACATAGCTTAACTTGTTTTAAGCCCAACTAGGATACAGAAAACATCTTGGACCTGTTTTTCACAAACAATCAATCACTGGTAAACACAGTTGCAATTATTCCAGGAATATCTGACCATGAGACCATCTACATAGAGTCTAGCCTGCGACCATCAAAAATCAAAGCAGCACCAAGGAAAGTCATCTGCTACCGAAAAGCCAACTATGATGCCATCAAAGATGAACTGGAAAACACCTTCACTACAATGAGTGAACGACCAACAGCTGAAGAGTTATGGACATTATTCAAAGGGAAACTACTCAGTCTCATAGAAAAGTATATACCATCAAAGCTCTTAAGAGGAAATAAACATAAGAAACCATGGATCGACAGGACAGTCAAAGCAGAAATCCGTACAAGGAAAAACTGTTCTAACGCATGAAAAAGTCAGGAAAGGCAAGTGATGTTAGAAAATACAAGGAATCAAAAAAGAATATCCAACGAGCAGAAAGACAGTCCTTATGGAATTATATAAACAACATTATTGAAGTTTGGACCCCAGAAGATGTAAGACCAAGTAAACAGAAAAGATTCTGGGCATACATCAAATCCATCAGAAAAGACAACACTGGCATTTCTCCACTCAAAAGCATGGGACGCCTCTTCAACAACCCTAAGAACAAGGCAGACATACTGAATAACCAATATCAGTCAGTCCTCACCCAAGAGGATACTACTTCAGTTCCTGACCCAGACGGGGCCCCTTATCCATCCATGAATGACATCATAGTCACCACTGAGGGAGTCGGCGCACTATTGCTAAAAATCAACCCCACGAAAGCATCAGGCCCTGATCAGATCTCAGCCAGAGTCCTTAAAGAGTGCCACAAGGAAATCGCACCACTTTTGGCGATCATATTCAACATAGCCATACGCACAGGAGTCACGCCCACAGACTGGAGACAAGCCAACGTTATAGCAGTCTTCAAGAAAGGGGAGAGATACGATGCCAGCAACTATCGCCCAGTTTCTCTCACCTGACTATGCTGCAAGCTGTTGGAGTACATAGTCGTCAGTAATGTGCTAAAACATGTGGACATGTATAACATCCTGACTGATTGCCAGCATGGTTTCGGGCAAGAAGAAGCTGCGAGACACAACTCGTGACACTCGTTCACGAGCTTGCTTCCTCGTTAGACACTGGGATCCAGGTTGATATGGTCATTCTCGACTTTTCTAAAGCATTCGACAGAGTCCCACACAAACGCCTCCTCAAGAAACTCAACCATTATGGCATCAGAGGCAGCACATACAAGTAGATTAAATCTTTCCTGTCCAACAGACATCAGCAAGTGACCGTAGAGGGTTCTACGTCAGACAGTGCAGCAGTGCTAACCGTGTCCCTCAGGATACCGTCGTCGGCCCGTTCCTGTTCCTCCTCTTTATAAATGACCTCCCATACAAGTTAGCCTCTAAAACAAGACTGTTTGCAGATAATGCCATTGTATACAGACAGATAAGGAAAGAAGATGATTGCCGAGCTCTCCAACAAGACCTTCTGACGCTAGCAGGTTGGGAATAGAAATGGGGCATGGAGTTCCACCCACAGAAATGTAGTATTCTCCGTGCCACAAGGTCCAAGAACCCTAAAATCCACAACTACAGATTAAAAGGGCACACTCTACTAGCGTCTGACACAACCAAGTACCTAGGCGTAGATCTCCAATCAACTCTTTTCTTCAAAAATCACATCGACAGAGTCAGCAAAAAGGCGAATTATATGCTAGGGTTCCTGAGGAGGAACCTAAGATCACCGAAAGAGGACAAATGCATATATCAGTCTGGTGAGACCACATGTGGAGTTTTGTGCGACAGTTTGGAACCCACACCATGCAGACCAGATCCATAAACTAGAAATGGTACAAAGACGAGCGGCGAGGTACGTTACCAACCGCTACAGAAATACCAGTAGTGTAACTTCCATGTTGGATCACATGCAGTGGCAGACACTTGAAGACAGACGTTCCAAGCTCCAGCTAACACTCCTCTACAAGGTGGTCAACGACTTAATAGACATCCGCTGCTCAGAGTACCTCACTCCGTCTACAACACGTACAAGAGCACTACATTCCAAGAAATTCCAACACTTTTCTGCAAAGACGGACAGATTCAAGTTTAGTTTCTTCCCGAGAACTATCCCTGCCTGGAACACACTCCCAGCTGCTGCAGCTGAGGCCCCCTCCTTGGTACACTTCAAGAGGGAGCTTCCGCTTTCAGCCCTTAAAACAGAATCTCAACTAAACCTACTATGAGTCAAGTGATGATGTGAAGCTGTGTTAGCGGGGACACACTTGTCCCTGGAACCGTCTCGGAAGCTGAATTGGTTCATATCAGATTATAACCTCTCTCAAATGGTGAGCGAACCCACAAGACTGGAAAATACCCTGGACTTATTCATAACAAACAACCTTACCCTTGTAAGTAAAGTTGAGATACTACCAGGAATCTCGGACCATGACATTGTTTATGCAGAAGTAAACATTAAACTCCAAGTAAGTTACCAAAGACCGAGAGTGATGCAGATCTACAAAATGGCCTGTCAGACCACATGATGGAGTTTCAGAAATACTTTATGGTAGGCCATGAATCTAAATCCATAAACAGACTATGGCTAGACTTTAAGACAGCACTACAAAAAGGTATAGACACATATTTTCCAAACAAAACAGTAAGTAGTAAGCCATCACTCCCTTTGATGAACCAAGAAATTTGGAGGTACATCAGGAAAAGAGACAGCCTCTTCCAGAAGTACAAGTTGAGTAGAAAGGCAAGAGACATGCATGACTTTATAGACATGCGGCACCTGGTCCAGCAAAAGCTGAAACAAGCACATGATAGGTATATCAGCGAAATTCTGGGAATATCTGAAACAGAATCAAATGAGCCAGGAAACCCTCCCACATACTCAACAAAAAGGTTGTACTCCCTCCTAAATAACGCCAAAAAAGACTCAAAGGGAATAGCGCCACTCAAAAAAGAAGGTAAGCTGTACACAGAAAATACAGAAAAGGCAGATGTTTTAAACATGCAATTTCAGTCCGCCTTCACGCCTAAATCCCCGCTTAGTCTAGCACAACATGCCCACATTGCGGTCTCCTTCCTCAATTCCAGAAAAACACATCAGTATATACCATTATGCCAGACATTATTATTTCAGACAATGGATCCTGAAATTACTTAAAGATTTAAACCCCCATAAGGCCGCAGGACCAGATAGGCTAAAACCACTAGTCCTTCAACATCTCCGTGAGTCCATTGCCCCCATCATAAAGGTAATCTTTCAGCGTTCTCTTGATACAGGTACAGTACCCAAGGACTGGAAAGATGCAAATGTATGCCCCTTATTTAAGAAAGGCGATAAAGGTCTAGCCTCAAATTACAGGCCAATTTCCTTGACATGCATCCTTTGTAAGGTATTAGAGCATATAATCACTACAAAAGAAATATAAAAAGATCGGACAGGGAAAGTAGCATTCAAGGAGGACAAACCTTGTTTCACATCTAGACCAGAATAACATCCTCTATGATTTGCAACATGGATTCCGCTCTAAGCGGTCATGTGAAACCCAACTGGTAATGCTGGTCGACGAGCTTTCAAGAAACGCCATAACTGGCAAATAAACAGACCTTATCTTACTAGACTTTAGTAAAGCATTTGATAAGTTAAGTCACGAGAAGCTCCTATTTAAGCTGCACCATTATGGCAAAAGAGGTTATATCCTTCAATGGATTAGGGCATTCTTATCCAACAGAACACAAACAGTCATCCTTGAAAATGACAAGTCCTCAGAAGTTCCAGTCACTTCTGGAGTACCGCAGGGATCAGTCCTAGGGCCTATATTATTCCTTGCGTATCCTAGGGCCTATATTTTTCCTTGCGTACATCAACGACCTGCCAGAGAACATCAAATCAAAGGTGAGGCTCTTTGCTGATGATTCAGCACTCTATTTAGCAGTGACAAACCTCCAAGATGCTGAAGTCCTACAAAACGACCTTAACCGCATGGAACAGTGGGAAACTGATTGGGACATGGAGTTCAATCCAGGTAAGTGAACCAGCATACATATAACAGGCTCAAGAACTCCAATACCATCCCAGTACATCCTCCACGGCCAGATCCTGGAAACGGTAAGTAGTTTCAGGTAACTTGGAATTGACATCAGCAGCAACCTCACCTGGAATGACCATATCCAAAGAACAACATCCACTGCAAATAGGACTTTAGGTTTTGTAAAGCGAAACATAAGATCACAAAATAAAGGTATACGGGAAGTAGCATACAAGACCCTTGTGCGCCCCTTACTTGAATATTCCTCCCCTGTATGGAGTCCATGTACCAAGACAAATATAAACAAGTTAGAGATGGTACAGCGCAGAGCAGCTCGCTGGACGCTAAATAACTACTTGTATTACGCCAGTGTTTCATACATGCTCAGTGACCTAGTTTGGCGATCATTAGAAGACCGACGTAGCGACTTCCGATTATGTCTCTTCGACAAAATCATGCATGGACTTGTTCCCATAGAAATGCCACCATATGTCACGCAACCCACGAGAATATAACGACAGTCCCATCCCCTGGCTTATAGACAGATTCACACCTCTGCTGATTATTCATTTTCCCCGCTTGACATTGTACAGTGGAACAGACTGCAAGCAGACATAGCAAAGCTTCCAAGTTTGGATTCATTCAAATTGGCCGTTTGCACCGTCTCCCACTCCATGCCTTAAACAAGAAACGCTGTAGTTAACCCTATTATCTTTATTTCACCTTCACCAGTTTTTAAGACGTCTTTTACCCCTTTTATCTTACTCACACTGCACAGACGCGCACATGCACATAATCTTCGAAAGAGGGTGTTGCAGTATCTATAGATAGATAGATAGATAGATTCTATGTAGGGTTGGGCATCTTTCCTGTACCTCTTTCTTTATTACCTATACCCATTTATTTTTGTATTTATTTACCTTATAGCAATATTTACGTCTATAATTGTCTTTATTATTTATTCTAGTTCATCCTGTACTTGCTTCTCTTAACTCTTATTTTATCTTGTGCTCACGTTATAAATAACCGCGATGCAAAGACGTTTTTCCGTTGAATGATTGTCATATTTTGACAGATCAACGTATACTATAGATGTAGATGTAGACTACTGAAGGTTAAAATAACCTCAAATCTTGTTGTTGCGCGTCTGCCAGTGTCCTTGTGTATCTTTCTGCTTCTTTGCGTGTCTGTTCTTGTCTTTGCTTACTTGGTGTGCTTTACGGTATATAATAGACGTTTGGACACATGTTTACAGATTTTTAAAGGTTTGCAGTTGTACATGAGTATTCATTTCCTATTGATTTCTGCCACCTTATTGAATTCGTGCTCTTACAATTGACATAATAACACCACTTGTGTACTTCTGTGCGTGTCCAAATTCTATTTAATTATTGCCAAGGTTTTCTACCTGTCTACAAAACTCGCGAAAACCACCGGAAATGAGGTAAAACAGGTAAAACACCTGTTGTCAATAATACTGCAATTAAACGTTTTTATATGTAACATATGCTTTATTTCCAGTATTTAAGTGCTAGCTATATACATATACTATTATTACTTCTAATATGTTTCTCCACAGATTTTGGACATAATTAATATCCAATTAATTGATGTCCCTTTAAGATCGTTCGTTTGTAAATGTTACAGTCTCGTCCAATGTACGTTTGTGTTGTACCTTGTTCTGTACTGTGAATGTCCTGTGAGTACGTAGGCACGGGTATTAGACCAGTAAAACTAGTTATGATAGTATTAGGGTGTGACAGTTTGAGGTTTGAGATGTATTCACTGCACGTGTAACATTTTACCCATAATCCCACATAACAACCTCTAACCCCGCCTTATTCCGCCAGCTGTTAGACATTCTCCTACATGCGGTATCCGAGAGAAGTCGTGTGACTTAACTCAGTATTAGTACAAGATATTAGAATTGTTCTACCTCTGAACATATATTTATAATATCCTATCAAGCCGTTGTCGAGTGCTGGTAAGCATTGTTTTATCATAAATGAATATTGTTGAATTATTGAATTGTTGTATTGTATGAATTACTGAAATAATGAACCGGTAACGGAAATTGTATTACATATATTCCGGTATAAGATATTCGTTTCATTGTTTCAGGTTTCAATAGATCATTTAACTCTGTTGCGTCACATAATAAAAGAACAGAAACTAGAATGGCTTCAATCCTTAAATCGAACCCATAGTTTACAATGGCGACCACGACGAGACGTGACGATTAGACGATAAGATCAAAACGAGCCAGCGCGATCAACGAAGCGGCTATTATCAGGAAAGCTAACACCCGAAGTCGGCAGGACTTTGATCCCCAAGACTCGTCGGAGAAAACTACACCGAAGACGTCCGGTAATTCCTGAAAAAGAAGGTCGCTTCGGCAAATTCGAGCACGTAGATAAAGAGAGAATCAAGGCGGAATAGATCGATGCAGAACCCATTCCCCCTCTAAGATGTCCCCCTAACCCCATAAATTAAACGATCCCAGCAAAGATGTTGTGCACCTCGCGAATTAACATTTAGGCCGGTTCAACGGAGAAATTGTGACATTTTGGAACGGAAACAAGTGAACACGTAGCGGAGGAATCTAACAAAGGACAGAACTATTTTTCGTGAACAAAATGTGTTGTGTAAAGTGAATTGTTTATTTATGTGTACTTTTGGAGGACCAAACTGCAAGTTGTTTTCTTAAATTATTGGTCATTTTATAAATACCATTCTTTCTCGCGCACTCACGTCTCTTCAAAAGGTTAGGTCTATATTTTCTTTGAAAGTCAACATTTCAGTATTAAAGCATTTGCGTTATTAACATTTAGTTGTGTAAAGCCAACCATAGCCAAAGAAAATACTCGTTTTGTAGGGTCCGTTTCGTAAAAAGGCGAAACAAACAAAAGCTCTACCGAGTACAGATTTCACGAGAGTGAATTATCTATTAACACATGGTTATTGGGTCAGTGCACATTGAGGCATAATATTTTGCAGCGTGTAAAGAATTTCCCACGGTAGTGAAATTTGCAGAAAATACGCAGGGTTACCTAATTGTAAGTTGTTATCGATTGTTTTCGATTATAATTTAGCGTTTGATAGTAAAAGTGGTTACAATTAAAGAAAATATTTTTCGATAAACGAGTTGTTGACGTTCAAACGCAATTGTCATATATTTTCGCGTTTTTTTTACAATCGTGAAAATTTCGAGATAGTTAGTTTAAGCGATAATTAAGCGGGTGTTGGTCCTTCAAAGTTGTTGATTATGTATATGATATGTTATATTTACTGCAAAAAGTAAGATTTTGGTGATATTTTCACTCGAACAAAATAGAAATCTGTCGGAACAAAAGTGACATTGAATGTTCTGACTTCTCTGGTCTGATTAATCAAACCCCTCACAGCATCACCCTTTTGCTTACCTACCCGTTCACAAATTGTCACCTGCACTTGCACCACCAGGGAGAATCGGTCGCGGAAAGGCAAGAAAGAAAAGCTATTGTTATAAAATTAATTCAGGTATTCTGTGTTTTATGTGTAGTTTTCTATGTGTTAAATATGTGTAGTTTTCCAAGTAGGTTTGTGTGTTGTCATATTGGGATCAAGAATATATAAGTGGTGTAATTGTTTATGCATGCTACAGATTTAGATAATAATTGCCTGATAACGATTAATGATTTTCAGATATTTGGAAGAAGACAGTATAGATACAGTTATTGTGATAAGGTGGTTACATTACTGAATAGATTATTGATAACATTGATTGAATTTCAGCCCGGACATTTAGCCCAGGATGGTATAGATTGATTTTCAATCGTGATATGTGTCCATATTAGACTATAATACTTAAACGGCTAATATCCCCCATAATAGTATATTACGTAGGACGGTGAGTCGGTGGAGTTGATTAAAGTTAGTTTTCAAACTCACAATAGTGTAGTGATAACACAGTAGCTGGCTATATTGGGATTAAGTAGAGATCAGGTTGAATTGGTTCACTGATTAAGTCACCATATAGAGTATACTGAGTATTGCGAGTATATTAGTCAATATTTTGATTGTTTTGTAGGATAAATAGGTAGGATTGGGATAGTAGAAAAGAAAGAGCCCTATAGCAATATATATATAGCCATATATAGTCCATACTTTCAGCCTTGATTCAAATCATGGATCTTAAAGCAGAAACGGAAATGGAAGCATCTGGTGCCGATGGACATCAGACTATGTCTGAAGAAGACATGATTAAGTATTTGAGTTCCAAATATGACAACGCCCAAGCATACCATCTCTCACGTAAAAGAGGACGAGACTAAATTGAAAGGATTAGGAGCTACTCCCAAGCAACCTGAATTGAAATTCCAATAAGCAATCTCCAGCTCAACTCCCAATACACCAAAGACAAACCCCCTCCCGAAATCCCCTCCAGTTCCTCCGTCCCCGCAGAGCTACCAACCTATTAACGTATCTAAGAGTTCTCGGTCATACCAGCCATATCAGCAGGACACTGACTATAGCCAGAACCAGATAGTACAGGCCATTAGGAGATCATTTAGAGGTACGGTCAGGAAGATTGTCATTCCACTTGGAGAATCGGCATCGATAGATGATATCTTCAGTAAGTTAGATGCTTACTTTGCAGAAGTCGCCAAGAAAGGAATCACTATGAAATAATTCTTCATTGCGACACAGAGGCAAGAAGAGAGTGTAACTGCATATGGGTGTCGTCTATAATCCATATTGGAGATATCTTTTGAAGGCGGTCATCTCCCAAGGAATTCAAAGAACGAGTTAATGTGTGAAAGGTTGTGGTCAGGATTGAAGTCCACTGTTCTGAAGAGCCACACCAGACATAAACTAGACAAGATCACAGATTATGATGTACTACTTAAGGAAATCAGACAGGTCGAGAAAGAGATCAAACTAGAAGATACTTCCCAGACTACTCAACAACAACCGGCAAGAAAACCTTTGTGCAACCCGGTGCTGGTCGGTCAGCATCTACCACAACACAAGATCTCGTGGACTTAGAAAAGAAGATGGAATCTAAACTTCAGTCATTGAGAAATGACATAGACTCTAAGTTCGATCTCATGATGCAAAAGTTGGATACAACAAACCTTCAGCGACAAGAACAGCAATACCGACAGCAGCCCCAGCAACAACATCAGTTTTATAGTGGGCGAGGTAGAGGGAATTTCGACGACTACCGGAGGCGCGGTAGAGGAAGACACTTCCAACGAGGTGGTCAGCAAAGAGGACAACCCCCACAGAATAGTCCTTGCACAATAGACCCCCAATTAAAGGTTCTAGGGTATATAGAAACTTCTATTTTAGTCTCATTTTTATCCGGAGTAGACATCCCCATACCTTTATTAATTATCACCGATTCCAGTAGTACGGTAAACTACCCAGTGATTGTAGGTACAAATGTCATAAGACTTTGTAAGACAGCCGCTCAACAAAGGGAACCTGCAATAAACACTCCTGAATCATGGCAAACGGCGTTTGATGCTCTGTACAATCCTTGTACTGTTAGATCAACCAGTACTCACAATATTGAGGTTAAACCATACGAATCCATTACTGTTCATGGAATCGCACGAGGTTTAAGCCATGACAATGTAAGTGGAGTGACCGAGAGTCTTAGCACTAAGACTGGATACTTAGTACGACCGCATGTAATTAAATTACCCCAACATGGCAACTCTGCCAAAGTCCCAGTACATCTTTGTAATATTTCTGCAAAGACTGTGATTATTAAACCGAAGACTAACTTATGTTATATAAGTGAGGTCAAGGTTGTAGACAACCTGGCATCCCAGTTTGATAAACCATCAAATGAGAAGGCTTCAACGATTAAAGACCTTGGGATAAAGATAGAAGAAGACAATCTTCCCAGTGACCAACTTATCCGTTTAAGGGAGGTTTTGGGTAACTGGAAGCACGTATTTTTAACCGGTATTAACGATTTGGGGTGCACGAGTAGCGTTAAGCATAAAATTGTTCTTTCAGACAATATCCCATCTAAACAGCCTTATAGGAAAATCCCACCAGGGATGTATGAAGAAGTTAGACAACACGTAAAAGAGATGTTGTCCTGCGGCGCCATAAGAGAGTCGGACAGCCCTTATTCGTCTAACTTTGTGTTAGTGAGGAAGAAAGATGGAAGTCTCAGATTCTGCCTCGATTTCCGACTTAATCAATGCAAAGACGAGGAAAGACGCGTATCAACTCCCGCGTTTTGACGACACAGTGGATATTTTGACTGGTGCGCGTTATTTCTCAAAGCTCGGGATATTGGCAGCTGGAGATGGAAGAGCGAGACAAAGAGAAAACGGCTTTCTCAGTGGGCAACTTAGGGTTTTGTGAGTGTAATCGAATGCCATTCGGTTTGTGCAACAGCGGAGCAACATTTCAACGGTTGATGGAAAAATGCATGGGTGAGCTTCATCGTCGAGAATGTCTAGTGTTTATCGACGACATTTTAATCTTCTCGAGAACTTTTGACGAACACCTCTAACGTCTCGAAGCGGTTTTTCATAGATTAGAAATTTACGGGTTAAAGCTCAAACCTTCGAAATGTGAGTTGTTCAAGGCATCTGTTTCATTTTTAGGCCACGTGATTTCTGAGGAAGGCATTGCAACAGACCCTGAGAAGATTTCCGCAATTTCCACTCGTCCAATTCCCAACAATATTTCGGAACACCTTACATTTTTAGGAACAGCAGTTTTCTATCGACGATACATTCAGGATTATGCCAAGATAGCGCAACCACTTAACCAACTGTTAGAATGCCATTGCACGCATAAGCAGTCAAAGAGCAAGAAGAAAGCTAAGAAACCAGTAGAATGGACATGGAGTGATGTTCAACAAACGGCATTCGAAACTCTCAAAGAGAAGCTGACGGAACCACCGGTATTGGCAAGATAAAACCATCTGGTTAGCTAACCAGAGATTCTTTTGGCCGAATATAGAAGAATACATTAAGAAGAGAGTAGAAGGATGCAAACGATGTATATGCAGGAAAACGCCAGTAAGAGCAGCCGCAGGACTCTTACCGATCGAATCAAATCGACCGATGCAGCTGGTCTGCATGGACTTTTTATCCTTAGAGATGTCTAAGGGTGGGTACGAGAACGTGCTAGTCAACATGGACCACTTTACAAGATGTGCGAAGGCGTTTCCCTGCAGAAATCAAACCGCAAATACAACCGCAAAAGCTCTGTACGAAGATTTCATTGTGCATTACTCATTTCCAGAGCAGTTGCACAGTGACCAAGGGCGAAACTTTGAATCAAAGGTGATCAAAGAGCTTTGTCAGCTAGTCAACGTAAAAAAGAGTCGAACCACACCATATCACCCTCAACGCAATGGAAGTGCCGAACGCTTCAATAGAACCCTCATGAGCTTGCTTGGCACTTTGACAGAGGAACAGAAGAAAGATTGGAAATCTTTTATCCCGTCACTAGTGCAAGCATACAACGCGACTAGAAGCGAGGCAACTGGATTTTCGCCTCACTTCCTGATGTTTGGTTGGCACCCCCGGTTATCCATAGATGCCTATCTAGGCACCGGACCAGCAAGTGCAGTCAGCAAATCTCCAGCGACCTACATCTCTAATCTGCGAACATAAATTCAATACGCATACCAAGTTGCGAGAGATGTAGCGAAGAAAAGAGCCGATCAGATCGAAAAAATAAGAGAGCTTATGTAATCACCCCGGCGTCGGTGTCCCACATCAAGCTTTGCGTGTAAGCTGTGTTTACAGGTCTATATCTCTTACAGTTTTTGTCCTAGCTGAACTAAATTTTGGAATTGGTTTCCTTATAGTATGTTGTAACGGGTTGGATAAGTAATTTTGTCTTCTGCAAATTCTGGGCTCCCATGGAACCCAAATTGTGATGGCCCATAAAATGTGCAATAAAGGCAGATCTAGGTTTGCATGTAAGCAATTTATATATCTATAATTTTGGTTTGGGATTTGTTATAGCATTATGCATTTTATTATTTCATCCATATTGGGGCATGGGCTCCCTCCTCCCCCTCCACTACCCCCGCCCCCACTCCCCTCCACACTTTTTTTTTTTTTTACATATATCTGTGTTGTTTTAGTCAATTCTTACACATATATGTTGCAACCCTCCCCGCCCCCACCACCCCACCACCCCGCCTCTCACCCATCACCCCCACCCCCAACCCGCCCCAGACTTGAAACTTTTTTTTTTTTTTACATATTTCTGTGTTGCTTTTGTCAATTCTTACACATATATGTTGCAACCCTCCCCGCCCCCCGCCCCCGCCTATCACCCCAACCACCACGCCCCACACTTGAATTTTTTTTTTTTACATTTTTCTGTGTTGTTTTAGTCAATTCTTACACATATATGTTGCAACACTCCCCGCTCCACCACCCCAACCCCCCCGCCTCTCACCCCATCACCCCACCCGCCATCCCGCCCCACACTAGAAACCTTTTTTTTTTACATATGTCTTTGTTGTTTTAGTCAATTCTTACACGCAT
The DNA here is from genome assembly GCA_037043455.1 of Cyrtodaria siliqua. NCBI lineage: Eukaryota > Metazoa > Mollusca > Bivalvia > Adapedonta > Hiatellidae > Cyrtodaria > Cyrtodaria siliqua. Next base: position 20,434 of record JAWPHD010018119.1, on the reverse strand, counting down.
ATGTTGCCCCCTTCCCACCCCCCAACCCACTCCCGCCTGTCTCCACCGCTCCCCCTACCCCACTTGAAAATTATTTTTTTATTTATTTTTTTTACATATTTCTGTGTTGTTTTAGTCAATTCTTACACATATATGTTGCAAACTTACCCGCCCGCCCCCCCCCCCCCCCCGCCCCCCCCCCCCCCCCCCACACACACACTTGAAACTTTTTTTATTTTATTTTACATATTTCTATGTTTTAGTCAATTCTTACACATATATGTTGCCCCCTCCCCCCGCCCCAACTTTACATTTCTGTGTTGCTTTTGTCAATTCTGATACTGTATATACTAGCTATAAATTTGTCTCCGAAAAATCGAATAGTCGAGCTGCGCTGTTCTCCGACAGCTCTTGTTTTAATTTAGCCTTACATGAATTTAATTAGCATACAAAATGCGCTTTGGACGTTTCGTACCTGGATCATTGGACGTTTTACCCTTAACTGGGTACGAAACGTCCAATGATTCAGGTACGAAACATCCAAAGGCAAGGTACGAAACGTCCAATGGCCAAGGTATGAAACGTTCTACTCATTGGACGTTTCGTACCCAAAAATAGGTACAAAACATCCAGGGTACGAACCTTCCATAATTCGCGGGTGGTGGCATAAGACAAAGAGGTTATGACCCTATCATTTTGCAACGTACTGCATGCTTGGTGGTGGACCCTTTTACAGTTCGCCACTATGCTTTCCTCTTTAATTGTACGATGACCGGTCAGGCTGTGGACCCTATGATGACGCCTACCTAAAGCCCACTGGGACGGTGGCGTTTGATGTTTGTCTATGATCTTTCTTGTCGTGCCCTTAATGGTGTATTCTCTTACTGCTCTGGCTTCTGCCAAGTCATTGAGTACCTTCATTGTGGCTTTCTAGGCTATTGTGTTTTTGTATTATATTTACACGAGCATATTTGTGTTTTACTTATATTGCCTATTGATGCTGCCTTGTTGGTTAGAGATTAGATCATGGCGGGGATTTCTTTATTTACACTGTCCTGTTTTAATGGGATGACAGTAGTGTAAGTGTGAGGTTTGGTGTACCCTAGAACCGGTTTAAACCCCCAGTGGCCTACTTTGCCACTGACCGTTCCAAGGCGGTAGCCCTATTGTCAACCCTTTTGTGTTTGTGATGTCGTTTGCATTTTTTATTATCTGTTTGCGTGTTTGTTTTTGTGTTTTGTGGTTGACTGTCGTCCTTGAATGCTGCTTTCCCTGTCCGATATTTTTATCCTTCATGGTATCAGTCCAGTAACACACAAATTATATAAAAACTTTACAGAGTCACCATTAAAACTATTTACAAGAAGTATTGTCAAAGACACTATAAACCGTTGTGTCTTTGACTGCACTGTTGCTTAGATTTGTGACTTAAACCCATCCACAGTTGTCATGATACTGTGACTGTGTATTAGATAAATAAATAATCTGATACTGTGTATTAGATAAATAGTCTGATACTGTGTATTAGATAGATAAATAATCTGATACTGTGTATTAGATAAATAGTCTGATACTGTGTATTAGATAGATAGATAAATAATCTGATACTGTCTATTAGATGGATAAATAATCTGATACTGTGTATTAGATAGATAAATAATGTGATACTGTGTATTATATAGATAAATAGTCTGATACCGTGTATTAGATAGATAAATAATCTGATACTGTGTATTAGATAGATAAATAGTATGATACTGTGTATTAGATAGATAAATAATCTGATACTGTGTATTATATAGATAAATAGTCTGATACCCTGTATTAGATAGATAAATAGTCTGATATTGTGTATTAGATAGATAAATAGTCTGATACTGTGTATTAGATAGATGAATAGTCTGGTACTGTGTATTAGATAGATAAATAATCTGATACTGTGTATTATATAGATAAATAATCTGATACTGTGTATTAGATAGATAAATAGTATGATACTGTGTATTAGATAGATAAATAATCTGATACTGTGTATTATAAAGATAAATAGTCTGATACCCTGTATTATATAGATAAATAATCTGATACTGTGTATTAGATAGATAAATAGTATGATACTGTGTATTAGATAGATAAATAGTCTGATACTGTGTATTAGATAGATAAATAGTCTGGTACTGTGTATTAGATAGATAAATAGTCTGATACTGTGTATTAGATAGATAAATAGTCTGGTACTGTGTATTAGATAAATAAATAGTATGATACTGTGTATTAGATAGATAAATAATCTGAAATTACGTATTAGATAGATAAATAGTCTGATACTGTGTATTAGATAATACGTATGGTGTTTTACGACATATTCAACACATAAGGTCGATTATTTCTTTGTGGTGGAGGCAGAATAGCCACTTTTCCTGGGTCGAACAAGTACTGTACACCTCCCGCTATCTGTAAAAATCGACACTTCCTCACACGTCAAGCTCCCAGTGGGATTCGAACCCACAGCTGTGAGAGGCGAGTAAGTTTACAAAGGAAAGCCGTTAACCCCTCGGCCAAGAAGTTAAGATAGATAGTCTGACGTATTAGATAGATAATATTCTGATATCAGGGACGTAGCTACAGCATTTTGAAAGTGTATGCAAGAGAGACAGTATGCTAGAGGTGTCATGGGCATGTCCCCTTGTATTTTTAGCTCGACTGATCAGAGTTCAGCAGAGCTTATGCCGTGGTCCGGCGTCCGTCTGTCCGTCCGTCAGCGACTACTTCTCTGAAACTACTGGATGGATATTCATGAAACATTACAGAAATGTTGCCCATGAAGTCCAGTTGATCCTAGCAAAAATTCATGTTGATGAGAAATCCAAGATGGCCACCAAAGCTAAAAATATATTTTTAAAATACAAGTTTTTTAGCGACTACTTCTTGAAAACTATAAGTGATATTGATATGGGACTTTTTCTAAAATGATCAACAGGAATGCTGCTCTTGATGTCTAATTGATCCTAGCAAAATTTCAGGTCGGCCAGAAATTCAAGATGGCCACCATGGCTAAAAATAGATTTTCAAAATACAAGTTTGTAGCGACTACTTCTTGAAAACTATTAGTGATATTGATATGCGTCTTTTCCTTACATGATCAGTATGAAATGATGTTGATCCTTGTCAAAACATATTTTGATTTGACGTTAAACATGGCCGCCATCTTTGTTTACATAGAGTTATATAATGAAAACTTGTAGCGACTACTCCTATGAAACTACTTGACGGATTTTCATGAAGCTTCACAGGAATGCTGATCTAGCTATCAAAAATGTATCAGTAGAGCTTCAAGGTCATTGACCTCTCGTTAAAAAAAAGTTTGTAGCGACTACTTCCTGAAAACTGAAAGTGATATTGATATGGGACTTTTTCTTAAATGATCAGCATGACATGATGTTGATCCTTGTTGAAAATTATTTTGATTCGACATTAAACATGGGCTCCTGTGGCCATCTTTGTTTAAACAGAGTTTGTATAGTAAAAATTTGTAGCGACTACTTCTCTGAAACTACTTGATGGATTTTCATGCAACTTCACAGGAATGTTGCTCTTGATGTCTAGTTGAGCAACATTGTAGCGACTACTTCTTGAAAACTGTATGTGATATTGATATGGGACATTTCCTAAAATGATCAGCATGACATGATGTTGATCATTATCGAAATTTATAGCGACTTTAAACATGGCCGCTTTCGGCCATCTTTGTTTACATAGATTTATATAGTAAAAACTTGTAGCGACTACTCCTCTAAAACTTCTTGACGAATTTTTATGAATCTTCACAGGAATGTTGCTCTTGATGTCTTATTGATCCCAGAATTTGTTTAAGTCGGCCGGAAATTCAAGATGGCCGCCATGGCTAAAAACAGATTTTGAAAAAACAAGTTTGTAGCGACTACTTCTTGAAAACTGTGAGTGATATTGATATGGGACTTTTTCTGAAATGTTCAGCATGACAAGATGTTGATCCTTGTCGAAAATTATTTTGATTCAAAATTAAACATAGCTGCCAGTGGCCATCTTTGTTTACATAGAGTTATATAGTAAAAACTTCAACTTGTAGCGACTGCTCCTCTGAAACTACTGGATGGATATTCTTGAAACTTCACAGAAATGTTGCCTATGAAGTCTAATTGATCTTAGCAAAAACTCATTTTGATGTGAAATTCAAGATGGCCGCCAAAGCTAAAAATTGATTTTTAAAATACAAGTTGTAACGACTACTTCTTGAAAACTCTAAGTGATATTGATATGGGACTTTTGTAAAATGATCAGCATGACATGATGTTGGTCCTTGTCAAAAATCATTTTGATTCGACGTTAAACATGACTGCCAGTGGCCATCTTTGTTTACATAGAGTTATATAGTAAACACTTGTAGTTACTTAGCGGATTTTCATGAAACTTTACAGGAATGTTGCTCTTGTTGTCTAATTGATCCTAGCAAAATTTCAGGTCGGCCAGAAATTCAAGATGACTGCCACAGCTAAAATAGATTTTCAAAAAATAAGTTTGTATCAACTACTTCTTGAAAACTATAAGTGATATTGATATGGGACTTTTTATAAAATGATCAGCATGACATGATGTTGATCCTAGTCGAACATTATTTTGATTTGACGTTAAACATGGCTGCCAGGGGCCATCTTTGTTTACATAGATTTATATAGTAAAAACTTGTAGCGACTACTCCTCTGAAACTACTTGACGAATATTTATGAAACTTCGCAGGAATGTTGCTCTTCATGTCTAATTGATCCCAGAATTTGTTAAGGTCGGCCAGAAATTCAAGATGGCTGCCACAGCTAAAATAGATTTTCAAAAAATAAGTTTGTAGCAACTACTTCTTGAAAACTATAAGTGATATTGATATGGGACTTTTTATAAAATGATCAGCATGACATGATGTTGATCCTAGTCGAACATTATTTTGATTTGACGTTAAACATGGCTGCCAGTGGCCATCTTTGTTTACATAGAGTTATATAGTAAAAACTTGTAGCGACTGCTGCTCTGCAACTATTCGACGGATGTTCATGAAACTTCACAGGAATGTTGCTCTTGATGTCTAGTTGATCCCAGAAAAATTTCAGACTGGCCAGAAATTCGAGATGGCCGCCACGGCTAAAAGTAAATTTAAAATAAAAAAAATTGTAGCGACTACTTCTTGAAAACTGTAAGTGATATTGATATGGCACATTTTCTAAAATGATCAGCATGACATGATGTTGATCCTTATCGACATTTATTTCGACTTTAAACATGGCCGCTATCGGCCATCTTTGTTTACATAGATTTATATAGTAAAAACTTGGAGCGACTACTCCTCTGAAACTACTTGACGAATTGTTATGAAACTTCACAGGAATGTTGCTGTTGATGTCTAATTGATCCCATAATTTGTTAAGGTCGGCCGGAAATTCAAGATGGCCACCATGGCTAAAAACAGATTTTTAAAAAAAGTTTGTAGTGACTACTTCTTGAAAACTGTAAATGATATTGATATGAGACTTTTTCTAAAATGATCAGCATGACATGATGTTGTTGATCCTTGTCGAACATTATTTTGATTCGACATTTTGTTTACCTAGAGTTTGTATAGTAAAAATGTGTAGCGACTTCTCCTCTGAAACTACTTGACGAATTTTCATGAAACTTCACTGGAATGTTGCTCTTGATGTCTAGTTGATCCTAGCACAATTTCAGGTCGGCCGGAAATTCAAGATGGCCACCACGGCTAAACATAGAATTTTAAAAACAAGTTTGTAGCGACTACTTCTTGAAAACAGTGATATTGATATGAGACTTTTTCTGAAATGATCAGCACGACAAGATGTTGATCCTTGTCGACAATTATTTTGATTCGACATTAAACATGGCTACCAGTGGCCATCTTTGTTTGCCTAAAGTTGTATAGTAAAAACTTTAACTTGTAGCGACTACTCCTCTAAAACTACTTGACAGATTTTTTTGAAACTTCACAGGAATGCTGATCTAGCTATTAAAATCTATCAGTAGAGCTTCAAGGTCATTGACCTCTTGTTTATTTTAGATACTCTGTGGTGCATTTTGGGAGTATTTCATTAAGTTTTAAATACATATTCTCAAGATTTAGCCCGCTTTTTTCCCTTTTTTTCATTTTCTTACGTTTGCAGGCATATGTGAACGCTGCTGCGTACCCTGCGTAAAGGTAGCTACGCTCCTGCATATGGTAAAATTATACTTCTGATACATAGTACTATGCATGTTTTAGTCAGTAGTCTGATATCTTGTATTCGCCAACACGTTTACAGATATTGGCATTAGTATTAAACAATCAGCTACCTGTTTGTGATGATATCTACTGTCAGTGGTCTACCATGTTCAAATATAAAATATTGAGTTCTACTTTCAGCATCCCAAAATGAGACTGGCAATGCTGTTTTGGTGTAGAAATCTCCAGAAGAATTATTATCAAGGGAGACCACTAGGATGCTGTACATTTTCAAGACTCCTACACTATTGGTGTTCATCTAAAGGCGTGAATGTCGGCGTAATACAGAAAAGATCATGTAACAGGCTTGTAGGTCATGAGGCGGGTAATTTGAGATATCTGTCAGATATGATATCCTCAACACCAGGTAATTATAACCTTGCCAGAGCTCATAAACTATAAAACGATTTAACTCGTTTCCTTTTTGTATGAAACTAACACTTATATAAGATCCTTTGCACACCACCAGAAAAATGTTCCGGTAGTTCATGAAAAAATATGCAGAATGGAAAAAAACAAAACTTTTCCATTACAAATATTGCATATTAGCTTTAAAATCATTTTTCATGTACATGTACATTTATAAAAAGGTCAGTGTACACGTTATTTCATGCTAGACATCGTGAAAAGCTTTTTATCATGTAACTTTCGGTGTAATAAAGCCATGATATATTTATAAATAAATATGCATATAGAGGCCAATACATCGTTCGGTCTTTTCTGTTCAGTTGGTAGTACATCAGAATTGTCTCATCGATTTCAGTAACCGATAATTTAACTGGCACTGAAATCGATGAGAAAATGGTTATAACTACCTGGTGTTGAAGATACCATATCAGATCTACCCGGTTTTGAGGATACCATATCAGATCTACCTGGTGTTAAGGATACCATATCTGATCTACCTGGTGTTGAGGATACCATATCTGATCTACCTGGTGTTGAGGATACCATATCTGATAGTTCCGCTGTTCAGAGAAGACCTACTCAAGATAGGACGTCATCATACAAACATAAGATGTCATCGTTATATATATATCATAGGCAGCTGCACTAATACATGTTGCTTATCAGGCTTTTTTGGAGTTTTATGATAAATAGAATCTTACATTCATGCCTATTTAATATTGAATTGATTAAACTCGGATAAAATGACACAACCTCTCATCATATATTTTTTGTTTTTATAACTTGTTTCATAAATTGAATATTAAATAGACACTCCCTTAAGATGCTCTATATAGAGTATATACTTCAATGTTGGTTTCATTTATTATTATTAACCCTTAACCCGCTAAGTCTTTGCGTCCATTGTAAACCCAGATCAGCCTGCGAGTAACCCTTTGTCACATAATTGAATGATCTTAATTCAAAGAAGGAACAGTCCATTATATATATGTAGGGGGTTAAGGGTTAAAAACATATCTAAGAGTCAGATTCTCTCATGAATTATTTCATCAATGAAATCAATGGATGAAGTCAGAAGAAAGTGTTTATCATATTTTAAACTCCTTTAAAGGGAAAAGAGGTGATCTGGAAGAGTCATTGGTGTCAGTAAAATTGAAAATGTCATAATGTGATACAGTTTCTTATGAAATGTGCTCAGACATTAAATTAGGCCATTGTTACCTTCAGTTTAATTATTATTAATGAAAATGGTGTGGAACACCAGGGCCGTCGTTTGACCGTTTTTGGGGCCGCATTCCCCTCCCCTAAATTATATATTTTCCCCCTTTTATTTTGAAAAATTCCATCTTAAAAAAAAAAAATGTTAGAATTTTTTTAACTCCAAAACAGGAAAACAGCATACATGCAATTTGGAATGGTAAATTCTTGGTACCACTTAAATAATAAAGAAAACACACTAATTTGTGTTTCTTAGAAATTCTCCTTCTCCTTTGATATGAAAACAACACAAAATTCCCCTTCCTAAGGGCCCTGGCCCCATTCCGCCAAAGTGAAGGGAGGGCCCTGAACACTCATCATCGATCTCAAAACTGTAATTTACTTTTGCCTTAAATAGGGTTCAACTGACCTTTTCTAGGAGAATCTTAAAAATGTTCCAATTCATGATCAAAAATGTCATATCAGTTCAAATATGGTGGGAGCACCTTGTTATTCAAGTCTTAATGAAATCTAGCACACAATTCTTAAATAAACACTTGTGCAGAACAAGGATAGCAAACTGAAATTTCTTTTAAGTAAGGGGTAAATTTTAGGTTCATTATGTTTAGACCTTCTAAGAAAAAAATATCATCATTTGTGTGTTTAAAGTCAGGTCGCTAGGCCCTCATGAAAAGGCTGTTATGCCGCCTTTGAAACATAATATGAATTATATATAGTAGGAAAATCCAAATCACTTGGTCACTTGAGTATATTTTGACAGATAAACAAGGTGACATAGATGCTATCCAGGGTATGGGACTGAATGACATTATAAAGAAATGGGTGGATGTGTTAACTACACGACGTATTCCAGAACCAACCCATTCTGTTCATCTTATTGTTGCACATGCAGTTGGGAAAAAGATGGTAGGTGATAATTTATTTGTCCTTATATAGAAATCTAATTATGCCCCCCTACCCGAAGGGGGGCATATGGCTTTGAACAGGCGTAGGTCTGTCCATAATCTTCTTGTCTTTGCGAGAACTCAAGAACAGCTGGCACTATAAACTCGAAACTTGCTAGGAATGTTTGTGTCATGGGGTAGTTTTGCACCTCCCCTTTTGGGTAGATTCGCATAAGAAATGTGGTTGCCAGCGTAACAAAACATATAAACAAAACGTCGGTATGTCGGTATGTCGGTCGGTCGGTCGGTCGGTCCACTTTGTCTTTGTGATAACTCAAGAACGGCTGGCACTACAAACTCGAAACTTGGCAGGAATGTTTGTGTCATGGTGTAGCTGTGCACCTTTCCTTTTGGGTAGATTCGCATAAGAAATGTGGTTGGCATGGTAACAAAACATGTAAAAAAAACACTGAAAATCGCCTGTCTTCGCGCTAACTCAAAAACAGCTTGAACTACGAACTCGAAACTCGGCAGGAATGTTTGTGTCAATTTCTAGTTGTGCACCTCCCCTTTTGGGTAGATTCGGATAAGAAATGTAGTTGGCATGGTAACAAAACTTGTAAAAAATCACTAAAAATCGCTTATCTTCGTGATACTCAAGAACGGCTGGCACTACAAACTCGAAACTTGGCAGGAATGTTTGTGTCATGGTCTAGTTGTGCACCTTCCCTTTTGGGTAGATTCGCATAAGAAATGTGGTTGGAATGGTAACAAAACATATAAAAAAACGTGCTAACTCCAAAACAGCTTGAAGTACAAATTCGAAACTCGGCAGAAATGTTTGTGTCATGGTGCAGTTGTGCACCTCCCCTTTTGGGTAGATTCGGATAAGAAATGTGGTTGCCATGGTAACAAAAGTTGTAAAAAATCACTAAAAATCGCTTGTCTTCGTGATACTCAAGAACAGCTGGCACTACAAATGCCAAATTTGGCAGAATGTTTGTCTCATGGTGTAGTTATACACCTCCCCTTTTGGGTAGATTTGCATAAGAAATGTGGTTGCCATAGTAACAAAACTTGTAAAAAAATATCACTTAAAATTAGCTCGTTATTTTTTTAAGGTATTTTGGCTGATGGGTTCAAATATGTTTCTTTCTTTTTAAAATTGTTCCTAATTTTTTTTTAATTTTTTTTTAATTTTTTTTTTATTTTTTTTTTTTTAATTATTTTTTTTTTAATTATTTTTAATATTTTTTTTTTTTTTACTTTTTTCTTTTTTTTTCTTTTTTCTTTTTTTCTATTTTTTTTTTTTTTTTACCCTTTGTTGGATCAGTTTTACATAGAGTTATAGGGAAGAACTTCAAAAATCAAATCTTCTCTGAAACTACAATAGATAAAGGTTTAATTTGATTTAATATCAGCTTTTGAATCCTCTACCAAGTTTGTTCAAATGGCGAATCTGGGGTCAAATTTGGGCCAGCCCCGGGTGTATCCAGTAGAACGATACAGGCCCTCTTGGGCCTATTGTTTTTGATATACAAGTATGTTGTGATGTTTTTGTATTTAAACCTAAAGACCATATTAATTTAAAATAATTTTTTAAATTACCTCCCTTTATTGAATGAATATTAAGATTAAATTTGATTCTAATTAAAAAAAATACATTTAGATTTATTTTCACTCTTTAAGCTCAAACTATTGAATAATTTTGACATATGGGATACATTATTTTGATGAAGAATATGCAAATTAAGCAACCCGTGTGAAAGCTAAATGTAAAATACCCATATATATAAGGATAACTGCCATTGTTACATTATGTATATGTGAAAACTCACTAAAAATTGCTTGGCTTCCATAACTCAAAAACAGCTGGCACTCACAACTTGGCAGTAATGTTTGTGTCATGGTTGTTCAAGGGGGGCATATATGTTTTACAAACATTTCTTGTTCTTTGGTTTTTTCCAGTCATGTGATGTAGGTACAAACATCGCTCTCTTTTGGGCTTGCTAAAACCTCGATGTTCATTGTCACTGTTGTGTTAGTCGTAGACCTATCTTTGGTCTGCATCAGCAGATTCAATCAAGTTCAATCAAATAAGCGGTTCACAACATTGGTATTCATTGAACTTTTCTAAACTGTGACAAACTTGTGTACCCACATCACAGAATTGGAAAAAAAACACCATACAATAGCTCTGGAGTAAATCTGATGATGGAGTGTTTTGGTTGCTACTCCCCAGGCCAAAATATTTCATCTGCTGTTTGTTTGTTCTTATTTTGCCATATCTCACAAAAGCTAATATAGTATACTGTATCTCTTTTGTTGAATGATATTGATATGACCTCATTTGTATATAAACTTTGAACAAGACTGCCATGGTTGCAAGTAAGATTAATATCTACAAGCAAATCCAATGAATAGAGGAAATGTGTTTGTTTTGAGTCAGTACAGGATTTATTTTCATCGAGAAGTGAGAAAACATATTTTCAATAGTGCTTTAGCATGAGTCAAAATGTTTGAGTTTTCTCACTTCTCAATGATATATATTCACGACAAACCAACAAATATTCTATTTATTATATACTCATATCCTGGACAACGTCAACAGTTGCGTGACGTCATTATATAAACAATGAAAATATAACGTTTTCAGTGTTCTTCCCAGGAATTTGTCAAGGCATGTTGTTTTATCATAGAAAATATGCTTCGGGGTGTATCCTTATTCTTGACCCCTGTATGTATGGGTAGTTTGTTAGAGAGACACTTGCTTTAAATAAGAAATAGGTTAGTGATTGCATATATTGTGTTTTTTATGCCCCCGAAAAAATTTCGGTGGCATATAGTAATCGCACCGTCCGTCCGTCCATCCGTCCGTCCGGATTCTGTCCCGTCATTCCGAAGTTTGTGTCCGGACTGTAACTTCACAACCCCTGCAGGGATTTTTAAATAACTTGGCACAAGTGATCACCATAACAAGACGATGTGTCCCCCGCAAAACCCAGGTCCGTACCTTAAAGGTCAAGGTCACACTTGAAGTTCATAGGTCAAAAACAGGTACGCAATTTCGTGTCCGGACCGTAACGTCACAACCCCTGCAGGGATTTTTAAATAACTTGGCACAAGTAATCACCATAACAAGACGATGTGTCCCCCGCCAAACCCAGTCCGTACCTCAAATGTCAAGGTCACAGTTGAAGTTTATAGGTCAAAAACAGGTACGTACGTTTGTGTCCGGAACGTAATGTCACAACCGCTGCACGCATTTTTCAATTACTTGGCACAAGTGATCACCATAACAAGACAATGTATTATTCTTGACCCCTGGTGTTATTAGCCCCGGGTGTATCCAGTAGAACGATACAGGCCCTCTTGGGCCTATTGTTTTTGATATACAAGTATATTGTGATGTTTTTGTATTTAAACCTAAAGACCATATTAATTTAAAATAATTTTTTTAATTACCTCCCTTTATTGAATGAATATTAAGATTAAATTTGATTCTAATTAAAAAAAATACATTTATGATTTATTTTCACTCTTTAAGCTCAAACTATTGAATAATTTTGACATATGGGATACATTATTTTGATGAAGAATATGCAAATTAAGCAACCCATGTGAAAGCTAAATGTAAAATACCCATATATATAAGGATAACTGCCATTGTTACATTATGTATATGTGAAAACTCACTAAAAATTGCTTGGCTTCCATAACTCAAAAACAGCTGGCACTCACAACTTGGCAGTAATGTTTGTGTTATGGTTGTTCAAGGGGAACATATAGGTTTTACAAACATTTCTTGTTCTTTGGGTTTTTCCAGTCATGTGATGTAGGTACAAACATCGCTCTCTTTTGGGCTTGCTAAAACCTCGATGTTCATTGTCACTGTTGTGTTGGTCGTAGACCTATCTTTGGTCTGCATCAGCAGATTCAATCAAGTTCAATCAAATAAGCAGTTCACAACATTGGTATTCATTGAACTTTTCTAAAATGTGACAAACTTGTGTACCCACATCACAGAACTGGAAAAAAAACACCATACAATAGCTCTGGAGTAAATCTGATGATGGAGTGTTTTGGTTGCTACTCCCCAGCCCAAAATATTTCATCTGCTGTTTGTTTGTTCTTATTTTGCCATATCTCACAAAAGCTAATATAGTATACTGTATCTCTTTTGTTGAATGATATTGATATGACCTCATTTGTATATAAACTTGGAACAAGACTGCCATGGTTGCAAGTAAGATTAATATCTACAAAAAAATCCAATGAATAGAGGAAATTTGTTTGTTTTGAGTCAATACAGGATTTATTTTCATCGAGAAGTGAGAAAACATATTTTCAATAGTGCTTTAGCATGAGTCAAAATGTTTGAGTTTTCTCACTTCTCAATGATATATATTCACGACAAACCAACAAATATTCTATTTATTATATACTCATATCCTGGACAACGTCAACAGTTGCATGACGTCATTATATAAACAATGAAAATATAACGTTTTCAGTGTTCTTCCCAGGAATTTGTCAAGGCATGTTGTTTTATCATAGAAAATATGCTTCGGGGTGTATCCTTATTCTTTACTCCTGTATGTATGGGTAGTTTGTTAGAGAGACACTTGCTTTAAATAAGAAATAGGTTAGTGATTGCATATATTGTGTTTTTTATGCCCCCGAAAACTTTCGGTGGCATATAGTAATCGCACCGTCCGTCCGTCCGTCCGTCCGGATTCTGTCCCGTCATTTCGAAGTTTGTGTCCGGACTGTAACTTCACAACCCCTGCAGGGATTTTTAAATAACTTGGCACAAGTGATCACCATAACAAGACGATGTGTCCCCCGCAAAACCCGGGTCCGTACCTTAAAGGTCAAGGTCACACTTGAAGTTCATAGGTCAAAAACAGGTACGCAATTTCGTGTCCGGACCGTTACGTCACAACCCCTGCAGGGATTTGTAATTAACTTGGCACAAGTAATAACCATAACAAGACGATGTGTCCCCCGCAAAACCCAGATCCGTGCCTCAAAGGTCAAGGTTACACTTGAAGTTTATAGGTCAAAAACAGGTACGTAATTTTGTTTCCGGACCGTAATGTCACAACCGCTGCACGCATTTTTCAATTACATGGCACAAGTGATCACCATAACAAGACAATGTGTCGCGCGCAAAATCCAGGTCCATACCTCAAAGGTCAAGGTCACACTTGCAGTTCATAGGTGAAAAACAGGTATGCAAGTTCGTGTCCGGACCGTAACGTCACAACCCTTGCAACCCTTGTTTAAATAACTTGGCACAAGTGATCACCATAACAAGACAATGTGTCGCGCGCAAAACCCAGGTCTTCAAGGTCAAGGTCACACTTGCAGTTCATAGGTGAAAAACAGGTATGCAAGTTCGTGTCCGGACCGTAACGTCACAACCCTTACAACCCTTGTTTAAATAACTTGGCACAAGTGATCACCATAACAAGACAATGTGTCGCGCGCAAAACCCAGGTCTTCAAGGTCAAGGTCACACTTGGAGGTCAAAAGTCAAATTGTGTCCAGTCAATAACACGTGTCGCGCACTCAATCCAGGTCTGTGGCCCCAAGGTCAAGGTCACATTTAGAGGTCATAGGTCAAATCATGTCCGGTCAATAACTTTTGCATACCTTGACGGATTTTCAAATAACTTGGCACAATTGCTCACCACAACCAATTGAGGTGTCGTGCACAAATCCAGGTCCATGGCTCAAAGGTCAAGGTCATACTTAGAGGTCAAAGGACACTTCTGGGGCATTTATCACTTACAGTGATATTTCTTGTTACTTATTTAAGCCAAACAGAACTGAAATAATTAAAATGACTTGCATGTCTTTTTAGCTCTACTGATCAGATATCAGCAGAGCTTATGCCGTGGTGCGGCGTCCTTCGTTCGTCTTTTTTTTGTAGCGACTACTCTGAAACTACTGAATGGATTTTCATGAAACTTTTAAGAAATGTCGCCCATGAAGTCTAGTTGATCCTAAGGGATATTGATATGGGACTTTTTCTAAAATGATCAGCATGACATGATGTTGGTCCTTGCGGAAAATCGTTTTGATTCGACATTAAACATGGCTGCCAGCGGCCATCTTTGTTTACATATAGTTATTTAGTAAAAATTTATAGCGACTACTCCTCTGAAACTACTCGACGAATTTCCATGAAACTTCACAGGAATGTTGCTCTTGATGTCTAAATGATCCTAGCAACATTTCAGGTTGGTTGGAAATCCAAGATGGCCGCCAAATCTAAAAATAGATTGCGACTTTAAACATGGCCGCTAGCGGCCATCTTTGTTTACATAGATTTATATAGTAAAAACTTGTAGCGACTACTCCTCTGAAACTACTTGACGCATTTTTATGAAACTTCACAGGAATGTTGCTCTTGATGTCTAACTGATCCCAGATTTTTTTTTAGGTCGGCCGGAAATTCAAGATGGCCGCCATGGCTAAAAACTGATAAAAAAAAGTTTGTAGTGACTACTTCTTGAAAACTGTAAGTGATATTGATATGGGACTTTTTCTAAAATGATCAGCATGACATGATGTTGATCCTTATCGCAAATTATTTTGATTCGACGTTAAACATGGGCACCAGTGGCCATCTTTTTTTACATAGAGTTTGTATAGTAAACATTTGTAGCGACTACTCCTCTGAAACTACTTGACGGAATTTCATGAAACTTCACAGGAATGTTGCTCTTGATGTCTAGTTGATCCTAGCACAATTTCAAGTTTTTAGCGACTACTTCTTGAAAACTGTAAGTGATATTGATATGGGACATTTTCTGAAATGATCAGCATGACCAGATGTTGATCCTTGTCGAAAATTATTTTGATTCGACATTAAACATGGCTGCCAGTGGCCATCTTTGTTTACCTAGAGTTATATAGTAAAAACTTCAAGTTGTAGCGGCTATTCCCCTGAAACTACTTGACATATTTTTATGAAACTTCGTAGGAATGCTGTTAAAATCTATCGGTAGAGCTTCAAGGTCATTGACCTCTTGTTTTAATCATAAAATCCTCTATTTCACTGGAAAAGTATATATAATAAATGGAAATATTCGAATGAGAGTGTGTTGTAATTACTTACATGCTTTGTAAAGTGTGCAATGGAATGGCCCTCCCCGACCTATAACACACTCTTTTACGGAGAAAATATATGGGTTACCATTTTGGTATCTGACAGATATAAATAAAAAAATACCTCCTTAGACTATTAGGGGATTTCAAGTAAATTGTATAAATCTTTTTTGCAAAGAAGATTTTTCTTTTGACATTAAGGCATAGTCTGTAACATTAAAGTATATTTTTGTTTGTATTGCCCAATTGTTGAATATTAAGTTGAAAACAATTTCATTGATTATTTTTATTTTATTATTTTCCAGATTCATGAAGTTGACAGATGTTTGACCCCATCAGCAGAGGTGATAGATAACATCAATAGAATGTGTAAACAACGACTCGACAGGTTCATACTTTGAATACCTTAAATTCACCTCTCTGGTTTTGATCGCTCAACTGGAAATAAAAGGGAATAACTGGGTGTCCCGTTATTTTTAAAAGCCCTATTAAACCACGCACATTATATAAATGTTTTATTTTTTTTCCCCTAAGCATGACCAAGCAAGACCATTGTCCATCCATCCATCGTCCTCTCAAATCAAACTAAATCAAATCATTTTATTGGTATGAAATCCGAAAAATACACTGGATAGATACCAAGTACATATACAACAAACCTGACAAGAGCAATACTAATAGTTTAAGCATAACGGTTAAGATATTATAAAGGGTGATAACTACAAGTTATATATCTAACTATGTCACTAGTTGTTATATTAACAAGGCCGTTATAATTAACAAATGGACGGTCTAAGCACATGCATTTTGTGGATCCCGAAAATATATATCATTACTGCAAAGAATAAAACACATTTTAAATAGTTATCCATCAAGTTAAACGATGGATAACAGTTATTTATAACTTACAACATTTTAGTACAAAATAGAATTCGTCTTCAATATTCTGTTTACACAGCTGATATACTCTGTCTTACGGAATTTTATAATGCCGACCTTCAACAAACAATTTACTGCTACTAATTCTAATTTTGACAGATGTGCTTATGGCTATTTTGTCAACATCAGTGAGAAAATATTTTTCCAGAACATAATTTGACTTAATATTTAGCTTAACTATTCGAACAAATAAGAGAGCTTATGTAATCACCCCGGCGTCGGTGTCCCACATCAAGCTTTGCGTGTAAGCTGTGTTTACAAGTCTATATCTCTTACATTTCTTATCCTTGCACAACCAAATTTGGCCATGGGCTTCCTTATAGCATTATCTTAAGGACTGCATAAGTAATGTTGGTTCCTGTAACCCCTGGGCTCCCATGGAACCCAAATTCTGAGCCCTTAAAATGTGTCTTGTTTCACATCAAATTTTGCGTGTAAGCTGTGTTTACAGGTTATGTCTCTATATCTCTTACATTTCTTGTCCTAGCTGAACTAAATTTGGGAATTGGTTTCCTTATAGTATGTTGTAAAGGGTTGGGTAAGTAATTTTGTTTTCTGCAAATTCTGGGCTCCATGCAACCAAATTGTGATGGCCCATAAAATGTGCAATAATGGCAGATCTAGATTTGCATGTAAGCATGTATATATCTATAATTTTTGTTTGGGATTTCTTATAGCATTATGCATTTTATTCATACTTCACCGGTATTGGGGCATGGGCTCCCTCCTCCACCCCCGCCCCCACTCCATCCATCCCCCCTACCATCCGCTCGAAACCTAATATGTTTACCAACCGCTCGAAACTCAATATATATGTATTCTTTTTTTTACATATTTCTCTGTTACTTTTTTCAATTCTTAAATATATTGCCCCCCGCCCCCACTCCTTCCATCCCCCCCCCCCCCACCAACCGCTCGAAACTCAATATTTTTAGCAACCACTCGAAACTCAATATTTGTTTAATTTTTTTTTTACATATTTCTCTGCTGCTTTTGTCAATTCTTACATATATTTCACCCCCCATCCCCAACCCCTGCCTCTCCCCCACCCCCCATAAGCAGAGCTTATGCCGTGGTGCGGCGTCCGTCGTCCTTCCGTCTGTCTGTCCGTAAACTTTGAAACTTTACAGAAATGTTGCCCATGAAGTCCAGTTGATCCTAGCAAAAATTCATGTTGGTGTGAAATGCAAGATGGCCGCCAAATCTAAAAATAGATTTTTAAAGAACAAGTTTGTAGCGACTACTTCTTGAAAACTCTTAAGTGATATTGATATGTGACTTTTTCTAAAATCATCAGCATGACATGATGCTGATCCTTGGGGGACACTCCTCAGTTTCGCATGAATGTCCAGAAAGAAATCAACTGAGCATCTTTTAGGTCCATGGATGGTATTTATAATAATTATGAAGCACATGTTTGATGTTTTATTCAGTTTCGAGTACTTCTAAGTTTATTTTGGTGTATTGGATTATGCAATCTTTGTTTTTTTGGAGGCTATAAATAGAAAAATGTGAACCAATCAAAAACTTCCTAAAAGTAGGTAAAATGGCTGATTTTCAATCACGGGGAGATCAGCATGGAATAACTTTTTAAAACGCCGGAATAGATATGTACAATTTAAAATTTCCTGATATGCAAGAGCATTATGAGTGCAGACATGACCCTGATATGTGTAGGAATTGTTTTTATTTCTATTTATTGACATTTGAAATATTGCTAAAATTGCTTTTTTAGCATGGTTTGAGGGTGGCGTAATCTTAAAGAAACTAGACTAAAGTTGTACAGAAAATGCTTTTTGATATTTTTAGTTGGTATGGAAACATGGGTAATTTTATTGTCTTCTAAGAAATGTATGACACAATGATGTTGTGATTTATTTTTTCTCAAGGATTCAGGCTAAGGGCTTGTCATGGGTTTGATGATTGAGAAATATACATTAAACTGTGGAGTTCCCCCTTGTCGAAAATCGTTTTGATTCGACGTTAAACATGGCTGCCAGCGGCCATCTTTGTTTACATAAGAGTTATTTAGTAAATACTTGTAGCGACTACTCTTCTGAAACTACTCGACGGATTTCCATGAAACTTCACAGGAATGTTGCTCTTGATGTCTAAATGATCCTAGCAATATTTCAGGTTGGTCGGAAATTCAAGATGGCCACCACAGCTACAAATAGATTTTCAAAAAAACAAGTTTGTAGCGAGTACTTTTTGAAAACTATAAGTGATATTGATATGGGACTTTTTCTAAAATGATCAGCATGACATGATGTTGGTCCTTGTCGAAAATCGTTTTGATTCGATGTTAAACATGGCTGTCAGCGGCCATCTGTGTTTACATAGAGTTTTTTTAGTAAAATCTTGTAGCGACTACTTCTCTGTAACTACTCGACGGATTTTCATGAAACTTCACAGAAATTTTGCTCTTGATGTCTAATTGATCCTAGCAAAATTTCAGGTCAGCCGAAAATTGTAGATGGCCGCCATGGCTAAAAATAGATTTTCAAAATACAAGTTTGTAGAGACTACTTCTTGAAAACTATAAGTGATATTGATATGGGACTTTTTCTTAAATGATCAGTATGACATGATGTTGATCCGTGTCAAACATTATTTTGATTTGACATAAAACATGGCTGCCAGCGGCCATTTTTGTTTACATAGAGTTATATAATGAAAATTTGTAACGACTACTCCTCTGCAACTACTTGATATATGTTCATGAAACTTCACAGGAATACTGATCTAGCTATCAAAAACCTATCAGTAGAGCTTGAAGGTCTTTTTTTTTTTTTTTTTTTTTTTTTTTTTTTGTATTTCTGTGTTGTTTTAGTCAATTCTGACACAGCTTCTTACACATATATATATACTATTCAAGGTCAAAACATTTCGGGGGCATATAGTAATCGCACCGTCTGTCTGTCCGTCCGTCCGGATTCTGTCTGTCTGTCCGTCATTCCGAAGTTCGTGTCTGGACCGTAACTTCACAACCCCTGCTGGGAATTTTAAATGACTTGGCACAAGTGATCACCATAACAAGACGATGTGTCGCGCGCAAAACCATGGTTCGTACCTCAAAGGTCAAGGTCACACTTTCGTGTCCGGACCGTAACGTCACAACCCCTGCAGGGATTTGGCATTTATCACTTACAGTGATATTTCTTGTTAGGTTCAACTTTTGCGTTTAGGTCACCTTTTCACAAACTGTATGCGCTAGACCTTTCAAACTTTGCTTATAGTTGTATCTTGGGTGGTACATGGCATCGTGACATCTAGCCAGAAAACCAGCCAGATCGGACCAATAACAGCGGAGTTATGGCCCTTGATTTAGTTAAAAATGCTATATTTTGCCTCGTTACTACGATAGGGCTTTCATTTTTCATTTTATCTTTACCAAACTTTACCAGATATTTGGCCTTTTTCTTTTTTATTATTAGTATATTTTTTTTTATGCCTCCGAAATTTTTTTGGGGGCATATAGTAATCGCACCGTCCCTCTGTCTGTCGGTCCGTCCGGATTCTGTCTGTCTGTCTGTCCGTCATTCGGAAGTTCGTGTCCGGACCATAACTTCACAACCCCTGCAGGGAT
>JAWPHD010018118.1:0-41353 GCA_037043455.1 Cyrtodaria siliqua | reverse complement strand
TTTTAATAATAACATAACTGATGCAATATTAAATATAGTCCATCAAAGTGTCACAATGTACAACAATATGCCCAGGAAAAAAAATGTCCCATTGTGGAATATGCATGCAAAGAAGCAGTTAATAAACGGAAGTATATGCTCAATAGACTAAAAAAAGATCCACCGAAGGTAGTTTAAAAAAAATTAAGGAAGCAGAACAAGAATCAAAAACAATTACAGCTCAAGCAAAGCAGAACAATTGGGAGGAATTTATATCTACTTGTTCCATGAAACAAAATAATACCAAAGCATTTTTGGATAAAATTGATAGAATTAGAGGTAAATCATTTTCTGCATCCCTTTACTAAAGGCAAACTTACAATATGCCACCACTAATAAAGATAAAGCCAATTTATTGGCGAAACATTTTCCCAAGTCTCTAGTAAAACAAATCTCAATCAAACTACTAATGAATACCAAAGTAACTTCGAAGATAATTTCAATGCTAAAATAAATGAAGCAGATGGTGATGAATTCAACCATTTACTCAATATACCTTTTTCTTTATTCGAATTGAAAGAAGCAATAAACAGCGGAAAGAACTCCGCCGTGGGACCGGATAAAATATCATACGTGTTTATTCAAAACACATGCCTGACTCCACTCTTCATATTTGGCTTCCCCTTTATAACAATATTTGGTCCTCCAAAAAATATCCCATTTCCTGGAGACTGGCCTGCGTTATCCCAATATTTAAACCTAATTAAGATATCAATGACCCCAAATCCTATCGCCCTATAAGTCTTACTTTCCATCCTAGTAAACTAATAGAATTCATGGTCAAAACCCGCCTTGAACACTTCCTAGAATCAAAGAATTTAATTAAAAAATATCAGTCCGGGTTTAGAAAGGGTCAAGGCACTCAAGATCAATTGGCTAGACTCCAACACGATATTATTTTTGCCAAAAACATCGGCCATTCTGTATTTGCTATCTTTCTCGATTTACAGGCAGCATTTGATCTTGCCTGGAACATCGGCATCCTTTCTAAATGATATGACCTCGGAATACGAGGAAATTGCTTTTATTTTATCAAGGCTTTCCTTTAGGATAGACAGATTGTAGTCAAATTTGGCGACTCGTTTTCAGATGAGGAAACGATCGAAAGAGGAACGCCCGAAGGTTCAATTATGTCCCCCTTCTTTTCAATGTGTTAATTAATGATCTCTCTGATATTTTAAAAGACTCTGGCATGGAAATTAGCCAGTTTGCTGACGACAGCAGTACATGGATTACTGGGAAAAACTTAAACTATCTTCAGAAAAAAGCACAAAAAGGGTTAAATTTAATTTCGGAATGGGCAAATAAATTTAACACTTTTACTAGATTTAGCCCTAACTTTAGAAATCATTACCTGTTTTCGGGCAATAAAGTACTTACCAAAACTATAAACAGGCTTTCTAGGCTATTGTTTTTTTGTATTATATTTACACGAGCATATTTGTGTTTTACTTATATTGCCTATTGATGCTGCCTTGTTGGTTAGAGATTAGATCATGGCGGGGATTTCTTTATTTACACTGTCCTGTTTTAATGGGATGACAGTAGGGTAAGTGTGAGGGATGGTGCACCCTAGAACCGGTTTAAACCCCCAGTGGCCTACTTTGCCACTGGCCGTTCCAAGGCGGTAGCCCTATTGTCAACCTTTTTGTGTTTGTGATGTCGTTTCCATTTATTATTGCTTCTGCCTTCTTGTTTGTCTGTTTGCGTGTTTGTTTCTGTGTTTTGTGATTGACTGTCCTCCTTGAATGCTACTTTCCCTGTCCGATCTTTTTATATTTCTTTTCTTAGAATGGGATATAACTTATTACCTGCGAGTCTAGGAAGCCACTTCATTAAGGATCTTCACAAAAACTGTCCTTCCTGCTCGGTCCCATTTACCACTGAACACTTTCTTCTTGAATGCAGTCAGCTCGACACAAAACGGGACAAATTAAAATCTAAACTTCAGCAAATGTCAATCCCTCTAAACCTTAATAATTTACTTGATCCCGAAAAAAGACACAAACTATTGGTTTTCAGCCTCTTGGTGACTATATTAAAGCCACCCACTTCGAAAAGAAAATGTAAATCTTTTATTATCTCAGTTCCCCCATCTGTTAACAATATCTACAGTATAACCCCCATTGTTTAAAAGTAATAAATATGACATTATTGAACATATCCCATATTTACCAAATCTCCCAATTTCCATATAATACCCAACATTTAGTGAGTAAATCGGTCTTAATTTCAATCCCTCTAAACCTTAATAATTTACTTGATCCCGAAAAAAGACACAAACTATTGGTTTTCAGCCTCTTGGTGACTATATTAAAGCCACCCACTTCGAAAAGAAAATCTAAATCTGTTATTATCTCAGTTCCCCCATCTGTTAATAATATCCTACAGTATAACCCCCATTGTTTAAAAGTAATAAACTACTTATGACATTATTGAACATATCCCATATTTACCAAATCTCCCAATTTCCATATAATACCCAACATTTAGTGATAAATCGGTCTTAATACTTTTGAGGGGTACATGGGATGCGCTTGTAATTTTAGGCATCCTAGGCGTCCCTCAATTACTATAAAATACCTTCCTCAATGGGTGATATACCTCCTTCATGTACAGATACGGTAATAAGATCACTCCACTTATATTACTGTGGAAAACAATTCAATAATTGATATAGGTATAACATGGGATTGATCCGGTGGACGCGTTGGGGCGATTTTTGAGTCTGATGACAACGCAGGCACAACGGTCCAGGATCAATCACATACTCTCATATATATAATGTAATACAACTGCACTGTTTGACGGCCAGTGGATCAGCTTGTAAGTTTTGTCTGCTGGGCTCGAAAACACTGACATTACTGAACATATTCCATATTTACCATATCTCCCAATTTCCATAAAATACTCAATATTTAGTGATTAAATCGGTCTGAATACTTTTGAGGGAGACATGGGATGCGCTTGTAATTTTAGGCATCCTAGGTGTTCCTCAATTGCTATAAGGACCTTCCTCAATAGATGATATACCTCCTTCATGTACCCATAAGGTAATAAGATCACTCCACTTATATTACTGTGGAAAACAATTCAATAAATGGAATAGGTATAACATGGGACTGATTCAGTGGACGCGTTGGGCGATTTTTGAGTCATGTAATGTAATAAAACTGCACTGACTGTTTGACGGCCCAGTGGATCAGCTTGTAAGTTTTATCTGCTGGGCTCGAAAACACTGACATTATTGAGCATATTCCATATCTACGATATCTCACAAGTTCCATATAATACCCAATATTTAGTGAGTAAATCTGTCTGAATTGTTTGTCATTTAGTTAGACGGTCGTTGAACTAGCTTTCTATCTGGTAATCAATACGGAGTTTTCTTAATTATATTGATTGGGTTACTTTAATGCCAATTTAGGTTACTGTTCTTAGCTAGCCTAGACGGTCGTACTACTGGCTTTCTAGTACAGACCAATGACATATCTATGTTCTGCCTGTATACGCGTATAGTCAACGTCATCATTTTGTTTTCTCTTGTTCAATATACCCATCTTTTAAACATATACTGCAGCATAACCCACATTGTATAAAATGTATAAACTACCCATGACAATATCATATCCCATATTTAATATACACCTACTCAATAGGAGATATACCTCCTTCATGTACATATAAGGTACTCGTAATAATATATATCTTGTCTTTTCATTATCTTTGGAAGGAAATAATCCACCTATGCTTTCAATATATCTAAAGCCTGCTCTAACCATTTTATATCTATGTTGTAATATACGGGATAACGAGTGAGTGGATGTCACATATGTTTACAGTACACTTAAACATTGAATACCCCATTGCGCACATTAATATCTCCGACAAAAACGTATTACCACTTGTTTTATCAGAAGCGTCGGATATTTTAGTTTTATCTATAGGCAGTCATTAGTTATTAGAGCAGGCTTCTGTTCCACTATATCACATACTATCTATGTATATCTTTGATCATTGCCGTCCCCAGTGTGGCCTCCACGTGGCTCTATGTGGACAGACACGAAGGTCTGTAGACGGTATTACAATAATTCGGATGCTGAGGACGGGTGCCTGACAAACCGAACTGCGTAATTTTATCATTTTTTATAACCTTGTATATGCAATATATTTTAAACATTTCAGTAAATTAAACAAGGGAGCAATGATCAGACAAAATATGGATAATGTACATATATAAATAAATAAATAGAACATTTTTAACTTACTAGAGACTGTTTTGATAGTTCACACACCCCTGACCCATGCCCCGAGCTGATACCCTTTTCGATGGCCTGGCTATTTGATGTAAATTATTTAAAAAAAACAACAAAAAACTTTGGTGAACCCCATAATCTTCCTTGGGCATATATTAAAGTGTCTGCTTTGTTCTTGTCATTTCTTGAAAGATGATAACGTTAAATAATCTCCTTAGAATAATTATAAGTAATGAATAAATAAAATAATCTACCTAGAAACGCTCGCCAAAAGGCCTTGTGCCATAGGGCGAGCAAAAATAAAAACTTATACTAGTAGCAATTGTCATTTGAACTCTTTAAAGGATCCGTTGTTTACAACGAATATAAGTATCTTTCATATTAAGGCATATTAACCAAACGAAATTACAAACCATGTGGTTTTTGTCTCGCCTTTTCGAAGAAAGAAAGAGACATAGGTGTTGCTTTTCCGGCGGCGGCGGCGGCGGCGGCGGCGGCGGCGGCGTCAACATTCACGTTTTGCGTTTAGGTCATTTTCTTACAAACTGTATGCACTAGACCTTTCAAACTTTGCTTATAGTGTATCTTGGGTGGTACATCGCAACGTGACAAAGCCAATGTGGAAGTGACCTTGACCCTCCAAGCAAAGGGCATATAACTTAATATTTTTTAGGTTCAACTTTTGCGTTTAGGTCACTTTTTCACAAACTGTATGAACTGGACCTTTCAAACTTTGCCTATAGTTGTATCTTTGGTGGTACATCGCAACGTGACAAAGCAAATGTGGAAGTGACCTTGACCTTCCAAGCCAAGGGCAGATAACTTCATAATTTCTACCTTCAACTTTTGCGTTGAGGTCAATTTCTCGCAAACTGTATGAACTACACCTTTCAAACTTTCCGTATCTTGGGTGGTACATCGCAACATGACAAAGCAAATGTGGATGTGACCTTGATCCTCCAAGCAAAGGGCAGATAACCTTATAACTTTTAACATCAACTTTTGCGTTTAGGTCACTTTTTCACAAACTGTATGCATTAGACCTTTCAAACTTTGCTTATAGTTGTTTCTTGGGTAGTAGTACATCACAACGTGTGAAAAAGCAAATGTGCATGTGACCTTCACCATCTAAGCAAAGGGCAGATAACTAATTGTTACACTGACATCACTTTCTCATGAACTACAAGTATGCACTAGATGCTTTAAACCTGGTTTATAGCTTAATCTTTGGGAGACAAAACATTCTATTTTGACATAGTTGTGTCTTGGGTATGACCTTGACCTACTTTTTGGAGCTGCTATTTTTTTGGATTTTTTTAGCTCTACTGGCCGAAGGCTAGCAGAGCTTATGGGATGCCGAGTTGTCCGAAGTCCGTCCGTCGTCCTTCTTCCGTCGACCGTGGTTAACTTTTGTCTAGTTAAGACGATACGGCCTTCATTTTTCATCCAATCTTTACCAAATTTTGAAAGGCTGTTAATATCAATATAAGCTCGGAAAGGTTTGAAAACAAGCCAGATCGGACCAATTACAGCGGAGTTATGGCCCTTGATTTAGTTAAAAATGCTAAATTGCTGTAATTTACCTCGTTAAGACGATAGGGCCTTCATGTTTCATCCTATCTTTACCAAACTTTATAACATTGCTAATATCAATGAAATCTCGGTCAGTGTTCGAAAACCAGCCAGATCGGACCAATAACAGCGGAGTTATGGTCCTCGATTTAGTTAAAAATGCTATATTTTGCCTCGTTAAGACGATAGGGGCGTCATTGTTCATCCGATCTTTACCAAACTTTTTCAGATTGTTAATGTCAATGAAAGTTCGGTCAAGTTCGAAAACCACCCAGATCGGACCAGTAACAGCGGAGTTATAGCCCTTGATTTTTAAAAATGCTATAATTAGCCTCGTCACACGATAGGACCTTCATTTTGCATCGGATCTTTGCCAAACTTCACCAGATTTTATGACTTTTTTTATTTTATTTTATTTTATTTTATTTATTTATTTATTTATTATTATTATATTTTTTTTTTTAGCCATATGTTGGACCAGTCGAACCAGTAACATAGGAGTAATGGCTCTTGATTTAGTTGAAAATGCTATATTTTGCCTCGTTAATACGGTAGGGCCTTCATTTTTCATCTGATATTTACCAAACTTTACCAGATTCTTAAGTTATGTCCCTTGATTTAGTTAAAAAGCTGTATTTCGCCCAAAACTTTCAAAAAAACGTAAATGGCAGTCACTCGCTTCATTGATGTAATAAGAGCCATGTTAGCGAGCGAGTAGAGTCCACAGGCCCTCTTTGGCCTCTTGTTTTTTCATAGAATGTCATTTTGTTTTTAAACAAATGCACTTAAATGTCATCTCAGCAAACTGTAAACTCCATTGTTTTTAGTTATTAAAATGTTTACAAACTTTCATTTAAGCGTCTAAATATTTAACACGGCAATCTTTATTTTTAAAAACTCACGGCGTCCTGCTAGTTTATTGCATAACTTGCATTTGTTCTATCATTTATAGTAATTATAAGAATAGCTTTGTGTTTTTGAATATTGATAATTTTTGATATTTTTGCACTAATAATATATTAAAAGTTATAGTATAATAAGACGAAACAGTGAA
Source organism: Cyrtodaria siliqua (assembly GCA_037043455.1). Taxonomy (NCBI): domain Eukaryota; kingdom Metazoa; phylum Mollusca; class Bivalvia; order Adapedonta; family Hiatellidae; genus Cyrtodaria; species Cyrtodaria siliqua. Next base: position 34,432 of record JAWPHD010018118.1, on the reverse strand, counting down.
TACTTAATTTTTTTATTTATTTAAATGTAACCAGGGTAAAAGTAAAAATGATACTGGATATATAAACTGAGACACCCCTTTCAAATACTTCAAGATTGCCGTGTGTCCCTATAAGTCTTGCCCCCGTTAGGCGAGACATGTCAATCCGCGGATTTCTTGTTTTTTATCAGAACAGAACAGAACAGAACATATATTTTATTCAATTTGTACATACGTACATTGTTATATATACAAACTTAAATTTTCATGCATAATAAGTCAAGTGATTTTAAACAAAAGTACATTTGCTATAAGCAATATTAATGTTAAATAACTGATACATGAGGATGAAAATACAAAAGAGCTAAACATTGTTTAATTAATCAAGATTGTATTCCTTACAGCTAAAGCTGTACTTATATATATTTGCTAACTTTATAACAATATTCTTATCCTGTGTCTGCAATAATTCTAAGAATTTAAACATACTAGGTCTATTATAATAATATTTTTTAATAGAAATTGTCCGGATTCTTGTGTAACAACGACAAATCAAAATAACTTAAAAACAAAATGGTATTCATCTTCCAAATCAATACTGTGACAGCATTGGCAGTTTCTTTCATTTCTAGGTATTTTATTACGAGAGTATCTACCGGTATGTATTCTTAACGAATATGCTGATATTCTGAATTTTGTTAAATATGGTCTGAGATTACATGGTAAAATATCAAGGTATGATTCATAATTAAAACTTAATTTACAGTTATTATATAATTCAAGTACACCAATTAATTCCGTATCTACAAACCATCGTTGTATAAAACAATCAAAAACTCTTTGTCTAAACGTAGTTATAAAGTATTTAGCATTAACAGGATATTGGTCATTCCAGACATTTGTAAAACCATATTCATTTAACATATTTTTTACATTCGATACTCAATTGTTATACCCATTTTCACAATCTTTTAGTGACGATATGTAAATGCTTGTAAGTGTTTTCAATAATTTAAACCTCTTACATAACGCGTTATAAATAAAGGATATCTACCTAATTCACCATATATACCAGGTACAAGAACTATTTCTTACTTTTAAAATTTGTTTACAAAATGTTAAATGCATTCTTTCGATTTGCTTTGATTTTGCAAATCCCCAAAATTCCGAAGAATAATTAAAAATTGACCCCACAAATGAATCAAATAGTTGACATTATATATTTGGTTTTAACCTTATTTTTCTACAGTTTACTAAGAGAACATTTATTGCTTTCAAAAATATTCCAAAAAGTTGTTCTTGGTTCAGAGCAAAATTTCCAGTATAATTAAAAACTGTACTTAAATAGTTGAAATCATTTACTAACTTTATATTCTCTCCATTATAATGCCAAGGTTCATTGTTTAATAAACCACCTTTTTCTAAAAAAAATAATCTTTGTTTTAACCGTATTCACCTCTAATCCCCATTTGTTACAATAGTCATAAAGTAAATTAATATTTTTTTGTAATTCTTCAGGTGATTTCCCCATAGATAGGTTCTTTATTTCCTCCAATGTACAGGAGAGCATATACATATAATTGTAACATATAATACAAATTCAAAATTTAACATTAGCGAACGTTAACGTACATATATATAATGGATTAAGACTATATACACACACAGCAATACATGCCGATTAATGATTATTTTACAATTAAACTAATGATGAGTACAGAATTTAAAATAAATACTATTTATATGAATCATATATTGCTATGTATTACCATATGCATGACTCTTGCCGAAACGAAACACAAGAAGACAAAATGGTGCAATATACTCAGCTTAAATTAGTAAAATAACCCTATATATTAACATGTACCATATTTATGACTCTTGCCGAAACGAAACTCAAGATGTAAAAATGGTACTCATATTAAATTAGTTCATGCCTACTCTCATAACTAATAATAAAGACTTATTAAACATAGTAGGAACCAATATTGAAAATATTATTTCAATTTCTATAATAAAATACATAAAATCTAAGTATTTATGTAGTAATGTATATCTACACCAAATAAATAAAGAATATTCCCAGCATTCAAAACGGAGTCGTAATATCGTCAGCTGCCTGCTGGCATTACTGAAAAAGACACTTAACCATTATGTATTTTAAATACACCTATAATAGTAATTAATTACACCTTCGTGACAATAAGCTGCAATACTATGTATAATTAAAAATAGTATGAACCATTTTTACAATAATAGCTAAATTCAATTGTCGAAAAGTGTTTGAATCTTGATAATAATATGCATATCTAATCTCGAGGACCTTTAAGAATAAACTCTTTGTATAACTTTAATCCAATAGTTTGTTTTAATGCATTCCACAGTTTTTGTCTAGCGGAGTCGTTAACTGAACAGTAATGCATAATATGTAATAGTAAGTTGTCTACTAACAAATTACACATTCTACACTTTTCAGAGCGACTAAAAGAGAACAGTTTACCAAGTATTAAAATTGCAGCATAGCAATGTTTCTTTAAATCAGGTCTTTCTCTGCTTAATTTCCTATTTATCACTTGGTTCCAAATTGTTAAATAGACAGTAGCATGGTATTTGATTTAACTTAAGGCCTACTCGTGAGAGCCTTTGGTTTGATTCCAGATCGCACACCTTAGTTTTCAAAATTTGTTTCAATGAGTACTTTGACGGAATATTCGACGTTGCTACAAAACTCTCTAGTAAACAGAATATATTATATTTTTAAGCAGTCTGTTTATATCTGGAATATAACCTAACACTTGGTTGTCATTATTCAAAAAACTCATCAACCTTTTTACGAATATCTGCTTCGCGAGGTATTTATTTGGTAATCTACACTGACCAAACGTTTGTATTTTTTTAAAGTCAATTACGGTTTCAATTAGCGAAATTCCATGAGCACTTAAAGCTATATCAGTGCTTGTATATGTAGGCAGCTTTTGGATATATTTGACACAGAATCTGTGTGACCTCTCCAATTCTAATAAATTGGAAGGAGAGAGCGAATTCCGCAGTTCACAGCCATACAGCGCTTTTGATAACACGATTGTGTTGTAGATTGTCAAAGATGTTAACGGATTGAGCCCATGCGGGTGAATTCCGCTATTTATCAGACTTAAAAAGGTACCTCTTAATTTTGTATTGGACTCATTAATAGAGTCGTTTATGTCCATATATTTATCTATACGAATACCAAGATGAGTATATAATTGGACTTCATTTATTATTTTGTTAGCACCAAGAGTCCATTGCCTGGTGTTACGATCAAATTCAGCCTGTGTTTAATTAAATACTATCACTGCACATTTTTTAATATTGTAATCAATGCGCCATTTCATAGCATATTTATAGCACATATCAAACATCTTATTTAACCCAAATGAGGACCATTACATCAGCAACAGTAGGGGATCCTGCATTTAAGTTATACATACAAAAATCAAGTCCACTGTTTTCTAACTCTTTGATTAGCCCATTTATGAAGAGAAGGTACAGAATTGGAGAACTTTGCCACCTTCTCTAGTGCCTTGTTTTACATAAAACCAGTCTGAAATACAACCTTGGTTTCTTACACAACTTTGCATATTACGATACATATTAGCAAGCGCTAAAAATATGTTGCCATCTATTTCGGTCTCAAACAGTTTAAGGAGCATTCCATTGTGCCAGAGACGATCAAATGCTTGGCGGGCGTCCATGAGACCAACACATACTTTGCTTTTGTTTTCTTTACCGTAGAGAATACATTCTTTAAATAAAAATGAAGTCATCATGCACCCTAGTTGCTCCTGGCTTAATCTTGATAACAGTTTTGTCTTTGAGCGACGTAATAATATGTCTTCACAGATTTTCAAAGTCTTTTGAGTAAGGGTGATCGCCCTGTAATTGTCCGGGTCATCTTTTCGCTTTCTCCCACCTTTATGTTATACTGTTATAATCCCTTTATTCATATCAGAAGGAATGTAGCTTAGGCGTAACATAGCTGAATATAGATTAGCTAAAACGTTACTTATTACTATCCCGCCATATATGTAATGTTCATAATAAACATGCCATGCCACAGGCTTTACCACGATTGCACACATTCAACGACATATTTACTTCTTCAGGAGTTACGTTAATGACGTCATGTGTGTGAGTAGATGCTAAAATATTATTTGCTCTAACATCAACAGATTTTTTCCAAGCATCATCATACATCGCGTTTGAGCACGGAGTATATAACTTTGTAAAATACTGTTTCCATTGATCTGTTATATTATATATGTCTCGATAAACAACCCCATTAAATTTAATTTCGGCCCCTGCTTTCGAATTTGATCGTTTTCTGCGAGAACGCACACGTTTCCATATCGTCCGAAAATAATATTAATATAAGTACAATATCATCAATTTCTAAACCAGTATTAATGTCATTTTGTAAATATAGTTCTAGGTCCTCAATAAAAAGAGAAAACAATATCGGCGAGTTTATTTCCCCTTGTCTTAACTCAATCGCATATTCGAAAAAATCTGAATAATTTTCACATTGTCTTACACATGATTTGACTTCCTTTTTTTAAACCTTGAGCAAGATTATTAATCTACATTGCTTCGTTGTGGTTCTACACAGGAAGCCATCGAGAGTGATTAATATACTAGTAAGTTGTAAGAACTTGTTATAAGTTGTAAGAACTTCTTTTGCAATCGATGTAAAAGACAAGTTTCAATATCTGTATCTTTGAGGTATATTTCTACCATACCATCCCTTATTTGTAAATAGTTTTATCTTCATATATTTATATTGATTTTTTATTACTACTTAATTTCTTCGTCTTTCATCAGTTTTTGCGCACAATATGACCTACTTATATGTCAACGTGCCGTAAAACACCATTTATTCATTCATTCATTTATTCATTGTATCTTTGAAGTAGAATACCGCTTAAACCGGTTCTAAAGGGCATGAGTGGAGTTGCATCTTACATTACCTCTCATAAACAGACTCAATAAAACCGAGTCTTCTACTTTAGTATCTTGTTTGGGTTTGTTGCTTTCCAAGAATCACCCTTATCAGTATGTATTGAACTAACAGAATGAAGAATGAAATCACGCAACAATGGCAAATTATCTGAAATCAATCACGAAATGTCGGAGAAGCACACACACTTGTCAAAGTATGCAGTCCATTAGTAGGTCTGAGCTAACATGACATTGTACGCTACTTGGTGTATTTGAGCGAGGTTCTGTTGTAATGTACAATACTATTTATTTCTGGAAAACAGGATTTTGGTCTATAAAAGTACTGTTCATTATAATGATATATTCGATACTAATACATACTGAAAATGGGATCTCTTTGAAGCAACACGAACAAACAAAGAGAAAAGTAGCAGAATCGGTTTTATTGAGTCTGTTCATGAGAGGCAATATATAACGCGACACCTCTCATTCCCACTAGCACCGGCTTAAGCGGTATTGTATTATACTTTAAAGCCACAAAGATCGGGATTGATGATCCCAAAGGACCTATAAGTAATAACACTTTTGATTTGTAGTCGTAGCAACTTTTGCACTAAAAAACGGTGGTGTGAAGGGCAATAAATACTGAAAAGGGGATCGAGTGTTGCAAATCTTTCGAGTGTTGCGAATAAAGTCTTCTAAAATTTAATGCTGTTGTATTTTAAGCATGTATTTCATTATGTTATTAAATTAAAGATGTGGAAATTCTACAAAAAAAAAATGAAATAAATAAGGCGGATATTGCAACTTTAAGTCGAGTTTTAACTCATTCTTATACAATACAAATCGGAAAATGTACATCATAAATATCGAGATGTATCACTGCAAGCTATGTATTACGTGTTCCGAGTATTAACTTTCATATCCCACCCAAACCCTTCTCCAAGAAGGGAAAAGGGGTTGGCTGGGGTATGAAACAAACCTTAATTTCGGGTTAAAATATTGCATATTGTAAATTGAAATTTTGCATATAGGTAATTTTAAACAGGTTATCGCAATTTTTTCAATAAAAAATGTTATCAAACGTGTTTTATTATGGCATAATGCGTTATAAAATCCTGCTAATATAAGCTTTCCAATCATTTAATGGAATGAAGACGGGACCACCGGAGCAAATATTCTAATATACAGAATAAACGAATGTACATGAAGGATTATTTTGACTGAATGACTTTCCGGGTTATTCGGTATTTATTGACTTGACTTGATTGATTGATATATATATATTGATTGATTACTTGACTAATTTATTGATAAATACATATGCACATATATAGATAGATACAAAAATATGTACATATGTGCATATGTCTTAATGAACTGTGAAATATATGTTACAGCACAAATTATCCACCATACCTTTTTAAACCAAAATGTATAAGCGACGATTTAAGTATTGTAAATAAACATATAAATCGAAAAATATATTGTATAAGTAAGAAGGCATATCAAATGAAAACATTTAAAAACTGTTTTGAACATATGTTTAAGTGTCTGGAATTTAACTGTACGTTTCATTTAAAATATATGTTGATGCATACTCAATATAAAATTGTATTGCATATCTTAATTCAATATGAAACAGATGCAACTAATGTTCTAAGAGGGTGCCTAAGACCTATACAGCCTATGAGAACCGCGATTTAACTTTCTCGAAACAAACCTATAAGTTTGTATCTTTATCTGGTAATCTTCCAATATTTTGACTTATTTGGATTTCAGGCTCAAATGGAGAAGCATCTGAGCTGAGTCAACGGATCACAATCGTGAAGGAAAATGAAGCTACTATTGTAGCGAAACACGAACTTTCAAAACGATCGTAGGTATCTTACCAAGAGTCAGTACTGTTATAACTTACTGGTCCTTTGATCATCAGGCTCAATCTTTGTGGCGTTGAAGTAGAATATCGCTAAATGACTACTAGTATTGGTAAGCCATCTTAAAAATGAAAGATCAAAAATGGATGGGGCTTGGTCAAGTGAAATATTTAACAAAACTGCATATTTAAGAGCCTCTGTTATAGTTCTTTTTCCATATGCCATAAATTATGAGCCTATATCTTTTCCATATGCCATAAATTATGAGCCTATTTCTTTTCCATATTTCATAAATTATGATCCTATTTCTTTTTCCAGATGCCATAAATTATGAGCCTGTTTCTTTTTCCATATGCCATAAATTATGAGTCTATTTCTTTTCCATATGCCATAAATTATGAGCCTATTTCTTTTCCATATGCCATACATTATGAGCCTATTTCTTTTCCATATGCCATAAATTATGAGCCTATTTCTTTTCCATATGCCATAAATTATGAGCCTATTTCTTTTCCATATGCCATATAGTCAAAATATTATTTTCCATATGACATATTGGTTTTTAATTTACCTATTTTTTCCATATAGACAAAATGAATTCATATATACATTGTTTTCTCTGTCCATATGCCATATGAGGCAAATATATTTTTTCATATGCTATATGGGACAATGCCATTTGACTGAGGCAAGTTTACCAATGCAAATGGTATATATTATGGCAAACACAACTACTACCGAAGCGATATTATTCAATGCAGAGCGATGTCCTTGTTCATTTGCGCCATAATTCATGAAGAATGGCCCTTCCTGTCTTCAAGATGCAAGTTAGATAGATTGTCCTTGCTGAAATAAGCACTTGACAGATGATACACGTGTTCTCTGGAACAATCTTTTGGTCATTTTCCCGATGTTGTCAATGTGGTTTGACAGAGAAAAATTAACAGCGGACCCAATCAAATGCTGTATCTTATGGCAAATAAGAACTACCTGCTGTCAAAGTTGAACAGTTTTGGCAGTATTTTAGTATTTTTAAAACATGGCGGCGTTTTTTTATTGTTGACATTGAATGGTGGTTTGTGAAGTCGATTATAGACGGTAAAAACAAACACATGGTGTTTTAACATTAGTTGAAATATGTAAATGTTCGTATTTCTTCCAAATGTTCTAACGGTAACCAACGTTGACGTGTTTGTGTTTTAGAATTGCAATATTCGACACTGAATATATGTCAGTTTAGCATTGCAAAATTCGGCACTGAATATGTGTCAGTAGTGATTGCAATCAACACAACAGCGTATCAACATGGCATGATTGCATTATATTTCCAAATGATCATGTTGATCATGTGCAAGAGTCAACCACTAGACATCACAGGCTTTCATTACGATAGTTTAGAAGGATAGAGAGAAGAAGGGATAGTGTTATAGTATATATAGCATACATTACTATATACATATACCATAACACCATATTTTCTTCTCTGTCTGCGTCTCCGTGGCCGAGGTGTTAACGAAATATCGTTTACAACGACGTTGCGTTTTACCTTATCGCCTCTCCCCGCTGTGGGTTCGAATCTCACAGGGAGCTCAACTTGTGATTGAGGAAGTGTCGATTCGTACGGATGGCGGGAGGTGTACAGTACTGGTTCTACCCAGGAAATGTGGGTGGTCTGCCGCCACCAAAAGAAATCGACCGTCATCTATAACCTTACATGTGTTAAAAATTACGTAGAACAAACAAACAAACAAACAAACAAACAAACAAACAAACTTCTTCTCTCTATCCTTCTATACTATCGTAATGCAAGTATGTGCAACACGTGCAGTGTTGCAAGATGATCGAGTCATAACCTCTCTTGATGCATTGTCTAAAATGCTTGACACGGATTATATAAAAGAGGCCATCACCGAGGTTATTTTGTAATTGTCACCATAGAATAGGTTGTTAAAGTCCTTGTCGCAGAAGATTATATATTAATTTTATATATGTAGAAGAAGATCAGGCTTAAAATAATAACATTTGGTAATGCTTCTCCGAAGTTTATGGCAACTGTAGCCATCGGGCCCCGTTTTATTAAACATCTTACGATAAGTCTCACATTTTAAAACTGTTCACATTTTTGCACCTAAGAATTCAATGCAGACAATTTTGTGTGCATTATGTGAAGAAATATGAAATGTATAAGAAAATGAAATGAAATCGCGTTCATTTGTGAATTGCAAATCAAAATCAAGAATTTAAGAAATTAACTTACGATCAACATTCGCAAGTTCGCAACTCGCCAACAAGCTTTAAAAAACAGACCAAAAAAAAACCCCGATTAACTGGTGATAATTAATGATGTCAAAACTAAAAGCATGTATCTTGTCATGTCATAGAATTTGCTTATTGTTTCTCCGTTTTCAATTAAGAGATGCAAATGCAGAAATGAAGTGAACGTATAAGAAATATTAGCTTTGTTGAGTTGAAGTTCCTTAGGATAGATATCATTAACCGTACAATAAACGTGTATTTTACTTTATTAAATAAGTATCATTCAGGATATTACTAATACAAATACGGCTGTTGCGTTATTTCTTCCAACTAAATAACATTTAATCTGATTATATCAAAATCAAGTATTTTAACTCAGATTTATTTTTGGAGTGACCACAAAGGACAAAGGTCCTATGGCGATATTCTTATGGTTGAACACAAACATAGAAGCAGCATGTATTCACTGTGGATCATCGGATATTGTAAAGTATGCTTATGTCAGTATCTTCCTCTTGAAGAAAAGAAATTGAAGAAGAGAAACATCATATCAATCTTTAATCGCTGAATCATTAAAACACACCTTTTTATTTTACAGGTGTTGGGATTGTGGTTTGACAGCGAAAAAACTAACTCTAAAACCAAAACAAGTGAAACCAACCACGACGGAATCCTTCTCTGCAAACACAGTTACTACCGAAACGATATCCGGGCGCTCAACTACAACCACTACGGAATCCCTCTCAGCAAACACGATTACTACCGAAACGATATCTGAACGCTCAACTACAACTGCACCGATTTCAAAGAAACCAACGATATCCAATATAGGACCGTTTAATGCAATTAAACCATCTCTCGAACAGATTCTAAAACATATTAATTTGTCATTGCAAATACTAATTCCGCCTCTAAAAAGTACAAATTCACGAAATAGAAAGCAAGACAAACGCGCTTGGAGACGTGGAAGAGCACATACGCACACAAGACATTAGGTAGCGTCACCAGCGTTTCGTTAAAGTAAACGAGTACAATACAACTCGCTGAGAAATCAAAGGCCAAGACCAACATAAAAGAACAGCAAAATAAAGCAAGCAGCTACTTAATAATGCTAGATGTAATAATACTGTACCGAGTTCTGAAGAACAATAATAGTTATTGGGTTTGTTACTGACCCCCTACAGAAATATGTAGTCAGCAATATTTATAAGGGGCTAGCAATAGCCGAGACCCCCTATATATCTGACTGACCCCATATATTTCTGTAGAGGGTCAGTAACAAACCCAATAACTGATTTATTGCATCGAGCACCATTTTTTTAAAGGCAAACAACGGTATATATTTAACCCATTTTAATGGAGCGTCAACGTCATTGAGATGTTCGCGCAATTTGACGTCATGACGTTGACGTCAGGGCCGGTACATTAATTTACTTATAATGTTTGTTACTAACGCCTTAAGAAACTATTTGCAAATTATTTAAACTTTGAATCGGAAGTGCAGTCCATATTGTTTTAGTGACCATCTATGAAATCTACTGATCCACTATAGAATAATGGAGGGTCACCATGTGACCGCTCTAATCCAATGAAATTCCTCTGATCTTGTGAGCGTTTCAATAATGATCGTTTTTGCCTATATATTAGTGACAGAGAGAAATATACAAACTCACGACATCTATAATAATATCAGACTTATTTAGGTAACCCTTTCGCCACCAAATTTCAAATGTGCCATGTTAATATGACGTAACTAATATGAACATTCCAGATAGTATTCCCTGGATTTATCGAAATGGCCGCATTTGTCTTTTATAAGAAGCGGAGTTAATTTTATAGAGCGTAGAGACAGTTGAATTAAATTAATTATAATATCATTCTAAGCGAGTGGACTTCTTATACTTTATTAGTGTTAGTGGATGTAACGAAAGGTAGAGTTTCTATGTATTATTCCTTAGCTTTTATGAATGCTCTTTAAACAAAATCTCGATACTAGTAATAAAATGTGAATAAAAATGCATTTGAATGAATGTACACCTGTAACTATTCACCATATAATATGCATTCATGCCATAAACGATTATATATCGTTGTACTTTCTTCTAAACTATTATGTATTGTATTGTTCCTTGTTTAATGCAATACACATGTAAAGAGTTTGCCAAATAGACATGTAAATAAAGTATTTAATTGAATATATTATACCTGCCACACACATTGGTTCCAATTGCATTGTAAACATTGAGGCAGCTCAGTTTGTCACACTATCGCAATAGCAATTCTTCCTTGTAACCCTGCCAAAATCTTGGTGGTCAGTTTGTGTCACTATCAGTCTCAATCTCTACACAGAATACACTGGTTCCTCATTTGACTATGTAGGGCGAACGGTTAGGTCATATGAGTATTCAAAAAAGTTATGACGATGTTTATAATAAATCCTTTTGCGTGATCTGCAAAGATAAAATATAGACCTATATTAAATAATTTCAATTGTTTTAGTAATGTTCTGCTATCGAGCTTCGGTTTGAAATGTTTACATATGCGTTTCGATAGAGGAGACCTGAGTACGTATTATTTGTGTAGTAAAATAGTCCCGATTAAAACCAAATTGTTTTCATGGATTATTTCAGATCTTGCAACATCTAATTTGCAGATATTCTGAAAATTCTATTTATAAGTTTCAGGTAAACATATTCCAATTTAACAGGTTTTACCAACATCTTAGCAGAGATATATGTGAGTGCAAGGAACGATAACTCTGCCTGGAGATTGTATCAGTCTAGCAATTCTTACTGGTAAATCTATGCTATACGATTGCCAGGACAAATGGTTAATTACGAAATGTCACGTGATTGATAGCTAAGAAGTCTATTTATTTTATGACTTTTAACGCATTTACAACTTAGATTTGAAGATGTGAAACGCGGACTCTTGATGTTTGGCCGCATGCTGAAAAATCAGCGGGAACAGGAATATGCTGTCTTTAAAATATTCATTTAACCATATACAGGTTTTTATTAGTAATCATCAATAAATTGTTTACGGCAGCTAGCGTTTGTTTCTATGACAACCCCTTGTTATGGTATGTGGCTACAATAGAGATAGCCGGGCTACGCAATAGCTTTAATAATTCACCCACATTTATGGCAAGCCAGTTGTCCAATAATTACGTGAACCCAGGTTTACGGTCGAAAAACTAGGATTAACGATCGATAAACTAGGTTTTTCGAACGTAAAAGCATGTTAACCTATACTTTCGAGCGAAAACATAGGATAACGTCCGTAAACCATAGTTCACGCTCGTAAACGTAGGTTTACGCTCGTAAACCCAAGTTCACGGTCGTAAACATAGGTTTACATTCGTTCACACTCGTAAACATAGGATAACGACCGAAATTCATAGTTCAATCGAGAAACCTAGTTTATCGAACGTAAACCATGGTTTACGGTCGATATACTAGGATTATCAAAACAACTACGCTTTTCGGGCGTGAACATGGGTTCACGACCGTGAACCTATGTTTACGACCGTGAACTTATGTTTACGACCGCGAACCATAGTTTACGAACGTGAACCTATGTTTACGAGCGTGAACCATAGTTTACGGACGTAAACCCATGTTTACAACCGTGAACTATAGTTTACGCTCATAAACTATGGTTTATGCTCGTAAACATAGGTTCACGTTCGTAAAACCGGGTTTATCGACTTGTAACTATGCTTTCGGACCGGTATCTGTGATTTACGAGCATAGACAATCACGACCGCGAACCATAGTTTACGAACGTGAACTATAGTTTACGAGCGTGAACCTAGGTTTACGATCGTGAACCATAGTTTACGGACGTGAACCTAGGTTTACGACCGTGAATCATAGTTTATCGACGTGAACCTATGTTTACGACCGTGAACCATAGTTTACGAACGTGAACCTATGTTTATGACCGTGAACTTGGGTTTACGAGCGTGAACCATAGTTTACGAACGTGAACTTAGGTTTACGTTCGATAAACTAGGTTTCTCGAACAAATCTATGATTTTCGGTCGTTATCCTATGTTCACGAGCGTGAACCTATGTTCACGGTCGTAAACCCATGTTCACGGTCGTAAACATAGGTTCACGTTCGTAAACTATGGTTCACGCTCGTGAACCCAGGTTCACGCCCGTAAACATAGGTTCACGCTCGTGAACTTAGGATAACGACCGGAATTCTTAGTTCAGTCGAGAAACCTAGTTTATCGATCGTAAACTATGGTTTACGCCCGTTATCCTATGTTTTCGCTCAAAAGTTTAGGTTAGTATTCGATAAACCTGGTTTTACGTTCGAAAAACCTAGTTTATCGGTCGTTAATCCTAGTTTTTCGACCGTGAACCTGGGTTGAACCTGGGTTCACGTAATTATTGGACAATTGGCTTGCCATACACATTTGTGTTATCTAATACATATATGTACTCAACAAACTCAACAAAAGGGAATTGCACGTTTCACAAGGGAACTCAATATATGAGTTTTCTCATTGACCTGTGGAAATATGTCAGTTTATTCAGTATAAAACAGATATGTTAAAATGGCTACAATAACATTCTCCCTTTTAATAATAATTGTATTGATGTATGGTTTACGTAAAGGTGTAAACTTTTAAGCGGAGGTAATTTCGTAAATAACTAAACAAAATATATATGTTTGGAAAAAGAGTATGAAATGAGAAATTTGGAAATTGCCGAACACGATAAATACAAATAATACTGCAGTCACGGTTTGATTGAGACTGTTCATGAACTGTAGTGGACAATGGTTGCTACCGTCCACGCCCTCTAGCCCCGGGTTTAGCATAACTCAATATTTAAAATGCCAATAGTAAGAAAAGCTGAAACATCCCAAAGATGGTATGCATATGATGGTGAACATGGATGGAACCTTCGAGCCATAATTAAACTTGAACAAAGAGTCAGCGTTATTAAGACTAAGTGCTCACAATATTAATATAGAGACAGGTAAATATTCCAAACCCTTTATCCCTGTTGAAGTAGCCTATGTACAATGTGCCCAGCTGCTGAAATAGAAAGATGAAATAAAAACTTTGCCAAGCCATTGAGTACCTTCTTTGTGGCTTTCTAGGCTATTGTTTTTTTTGTATTTATATATACACGAGCCTCTTTGTGTTTTACTTATATTGCCTATTAATGCTGGTTAAAAATAGTTCATGGCGGGGATTTTTTTATTTACACTTTCCCGTTTTATTGGGATGACACTCACAGTAGGGTAAGTGTGAGGTTTGGTCAGGTGAACCTGGTGTATAGCCCCAGCGGCCTTTTTTTGCCACTGACCGTTCCAAGGCGGTAGCCCTATTGTCAAACCTTTTATGTTTTGATGTCTTATTTGGCCTTTTATTCATTTTTAAATTTGTTCTTTGTTTCTGTAGGTGTTTGTGGTTGACTGTCGTCCTTGAATGCTGCTTTTCCTGTTCGATTTTTATATATATCTTTATAATGGACTGTCATTAATCTCTTCATATAGAGAGATGTTAATGATAAACATACTTATTAATTGTCCAAAACGTTCTTATCTTAATTAACTCAGATGTGTTTCTGAATTTTAGCTACTAAAAACAGTAATAATATCAATACGCCACTTTCCTGAAAGACTCTCTACAACGGAGAGATGAACTTATGTAATGTTATATTGCATTTAATATTTAACTTGTCTACTTGTTCTATCATATCAAGAACAGGTAATTGATAACGTGTAAAAACATATTATCAAACTGGCGTTTTAAATAACTGCTTACATAATATATCTGTCATTTTTGGAACACATGATGGGACGCTCTTTCATACATACATGTTTTTAAAATACGCATATACTCTGTATGTAGCATACCACTAATGTGATCTATATAGGCGTATACTACTAATGTGATCTATATAGGCGTATACTACTAATGTGATCTATATAGGCGTATACTACTAATGTGATCTATATAGGCGTATACTACTAATGTGATATATATAGGCGTATACTACTTATGTGATCTATATAGGCGTATACCACTAATGTGATCTATATAGGCGTATACTACTAATGTGATCTATATAGACGTATACTACTAATGTGATCTACATAGGGAAGCCGCTGCTTCTGTATCCTTGCAAGATAAAACAAAATAGAGTAGTACAGCCTTTGACTTCGCTGAATGTCTCAAATTGGCCAATGACTTCACGGTGAGTGTTTTTCTCTTCTCCTTGAGCTGTCGTTCGCTCTTTTGCTTTTTCATGAGCGGTTGCATTGCCTTTGACTTCTCTAGGGTTGGTGTAGTTGTCTCTGCTTTTGAATGGTTGTGTGTCAGATTTTTTGCGGTCAAGGCACAATGCCAACATCCAGTTCTGAAAATACAAAATATAAATTATTGCCAAAGTTTCTCGTGTTTTATTTCGTTATTGACACTATATAGCAATTGTGTATTATTTTTCGATCATACGGTCTTAGTCTACGATGAAATAAGGACTGTACACGCTGGATATGTTATATGGATATGTTATCAACGTAAACTTAAAAGCCTAGTAGGAAGTTTAAATTATTACATTTCTATGCGTGAAAGATCGGGATTTCTCAGTGCAAGAATATTCATAATCGCTAACTCAGCTGTTACTAATCTGATTTGGCTGGTTTTCGGCGAACTTGTCCGAGCTTTCATTGATATTAACATTATTTGTAAGTTTGGTAAAGATAAAATATTAAATGAAGGTGCTAAAGTTTTCACAAGGCAGAAAATGACATTTTTAACAAAACAAGGGCCATAACTCCCGCGTAAATAGTCCGTTCCATATGGTTTTTGAACTCGTCCAATATTTTATTGCTATTAAATTAACAATCTGTGCAAGTTTGGAAAAGAATAAATAATAAATGTAGGTGCTAGAGTGTTCACAAGGCAGAAAATGGGATTTTTCAGCAAAACAAGGGTCATAACTCTAATATTACTACTCCGATCTGACTGGTTTTCAAAGACATCCGAGCTCTTATTGATATAAAGACTTTAACCAAGTTTAGTGAAGATCGCATGAAAAATGAAGGGGCTAGATTGTTCACAATGCAAAATATAGCATTTTTCGTTTATTTAAGGGCAACAACTCTGGTGTTACTAATTCGATCTGGCCGGTTTTCTAACTCATTCGAGCTCTCAATAATATATAAACTTTGGCCAAGTTTGGTTAAGTTCGTATAAAACATGAAGGCGCTAGAGTGTTCACAATGCAAAAGTTAACGGACGGACGACGGACAACATTTCATCCCATTAGCTCTGCTGGCCTTTGACCAGTAGAGCTAAAAATCGACCATCATATATAACCGTACATGTGTTGAAAGGACGTAAAACACCATACAAAGAAACAAACAGACAAACAAACAAACATAATACATAGCTCGACATCAGCTCCAGATATCTCTTCCAAATTCTGCATCCAATTCCAAACACATTACCAAATCATGTTACACAATTTCGCACTTTTTATTAAAAGATTATTAAAACACTGTCCTATAATTATTAGATACTCTAAGAATATAAATATACAGTCATTGCAAATATTGCAACTATGACCTAATTAAAGTAACTGATGTCACCCATCCTGTTATTTGCCTTTCGCTTGGTTGTTTTCTTGGGGCTGGTGTTGGCGTTGCTGGTTTTTCAGGTGCGGTCACATCTTCCACTTCACCGTCACCTTCTCTAACTAGTAACTTCCTCTGGCCGTCATCTTCGTCATCAGCAGTAGCTGTATCTTCATTTGCATCCGATGTTCCAACGTCAGCTTTACCTGTTCAATGGGAGGTGTGAGCGTCCTCAGCAGCTGCGATTGACACATCTACCGTTTCGTCACCATTTAAACGTCATCCTCGTGATGCGAAACATGCATTTGCACTTCACACTACCTCTCATGAACAGACTCAATAAAACCGATTCTGCTACTTTAATCTCTTGTTTGTGTTTGTTGCTTCCAAGGGATACACTTTTCAGTATTTATTTGTGACAAGTGTACATTTAAAGAGACGCACGGCAGTCTTGAATTCTTTAAAAATCCCGGCGTCCCGTTAGGTTCTTTACATAACTAACTTGCATTATTGCAATCATCAATATGAATACTAGAACAGTTCAAAGCAAATTGGTTTTGCATATTTTTTCTTGACGACAATATTAAACCTTTGGTAGAATAATGAAGAAACTGTTAACACTTGACATTTTATTTAATTATGCAAGCAGGTTTAAAGTCAAAATGGTACTGGATTTATAAATCGAGGTATTAATTTTAACGCTTAACCGAAACTTCAAGTTTGCCGTAATTCACTTTAAATCCTATGAGAATACAGTTTTCATTAGTATCATCTAGTATGACATACGGCAAAAACACATGTTATAGCTTTTGGGAAACGCGGCGGGCTTGAACCCTTAATCTTGGAATTATGACTCAGAAAACATAGAAGTTGTTCATGACTTCAATTATTTAGGAACAGTTTTTAAAATACTGGGAATTTTACCTTAAACCAGAAAGCTTGATTGGAAAGATCTGAAAGCACTTTCAGAATATACTGGTAATTGTGAAAGTAAGATTAGAACCGATAGTACTAGGGCAGTTATTTGACTGTTGGCTTAATTTTGAATTATTCTTTGGAAATTTGAGGATATGCAAAATGAAAGTAAATTGAGAGATTACATCTAAAATGGTGTAAGCACATTTTAAAGGTGAGACATAAATCATTTACATCAGGAGTTTATGATGAATTAGGCAGATACCCTTTGTTCATAACACGTTATATAAGAATACTTAAATAGTGATATAAAATAATGAAAGCAGATAACATAATACTGAAAAACATTTACGTATCATCATAAAATGATTGTAAAAATGGGTTATACAAATTGGGTATCGAACATTAGAAAAAGATGTTAATATGGTTTTACAAATGTTTGAAATTATCCAAATTCGGTTGACCTTTTTTGCTGTATGGTGGCCGTAAAAGGTTGCCCGACTACAAATCAGTAGTGTTATTACTTATTCGTACTTTGGGATCATCAAGCCCAATCTTTGTGGCTTTAAAGTAGAATATCGCTTAAGCCGAAGCTAGTGAGAGGTGTTGCACTCGACATTACCTCCCATGAACATACTCAATAAAACCGAGTCTGCTACTTTTATCTCTTGTTTGGGTAATATATTTAAAGAAAGAGTTATTGGTTATTTCATACAAGGATGGTTTGTAGATAAATAATGAAGTAGTGCGTGTCAATGTTGTAATAGCAGCGATTTGGAAGACAAATATCTATCACTTTATTTTGAAATGCACTTGTTATACAGAAATCCGCAAAATTTATATTAAAAATATTATTAATAATCTATGTCGGCCGCAATTTTGAATGTTTACGGTCACGTGACCAACATGTGATTCAAAGTGTGCAATGAGCTTCTGTTGCAAATAAAAGCATAATTTTAACAATAAATCAATCAGTAATGCCATTTTTTTTTGACAATTCTTTGAAATAATCGCATATGTCGGTAATCGCCAGCGATTGGTAGCGTGACCACTGAAATTTAAATATACCAAGTATGTTTAAATTCTTAGAATTACTTCACAGAATAATAATACTATTACTAATTTAGCACACTACATAAGTAAAGCTTTATATGTAAGCAATTCAATTTTGAATATTTAAAACAAACAGTTGATTAGATATTTTATATCAAACAAGGATAAAGATATCGGACAGGGAAAGCAGCATTCAAGGACGACAGTCAACCGCAAAACACAAAAACAAACACGCAAACAGACAAACGAAAAGGCAAAAGTAATAAAAAATGCAAACGACATCACAAACACAAAAGGGTTGATACTAGGGCTTCCGCCTTGGAACGGTCAGTGGCAGAGTAGGCCACTGGGGGTTTAAACCGATTCTAGGGTGCACCAAACCTCACACTTACCCTACTGTCATCCCATTAAAACAGGAGAGTGTAAATAAAGAAATCCCCACCATGATCTAATCTCTAACCAACAAGGCAGCATCAATAGGCAATATAAGTAAAACACAAATATGCTCGTGTAAATATAATACAAAAAAACAATAGCCTAGAAAGCCACAATGAAGGTACTCAATGACTTGGCAGAAGCCAGAGCAGTAAGAGAATACACCATTAAGGGCACGACAAGAAAGATCATGGACAAACATCAAACGCCACCGTTCCAATGGGCTTTAGGTAGGCGTCATCATAGGGTCCACAGCCTGTCCGGTCATCGTACAATTAAAGAGGAAAGCATAGTGGCGAACTGTAAAAGGGTCCACCACCAAGCATGCAGTACGTTGTAAAATGATAGGGTCATAACCTCTTTTGATACACTTTTTAACAAGTTTAACAAAGATAGTATGAAAGTGATCATGACCAAGAATCTTACGAAGTTTATAAATCACATCACCATAGAAGTCAGGTTGTGATAGTCCTTGTCGCAGAAGAGTCCTTAAATTACATTTATATTTGGAAAGAAGATCAGGGTTACGATAATAAAATTTTGCAAAGGTTTTACGAAGTTTATGGTAACGGTAACCCTGACTGAGTAACTTTTTAGTTATACAAAGATTACGAATATTAAAGTCCTCAACTCGAGTACAAGCTCTAGAAAAACGAATAAGTTGAGACAGATACACCCCATAAGAAGTTGCTCGGGGAACATCCCCATCCAAGTGGGGATAATTAACAATGTCAAAATTAAAATCATCTCTCTTGTCATAGATTTTGCTAATTATTTTACCATTTTCAAGCGAGAGATCTAAATCGAGAAAAGAAGCGTTATTATCAGATATATTTTCTTTATTAAGCCGAAGTTCTTTAGGATAAATATTATGAACCATAGTTGGAAAGAAAGGGTTGTCAATGTTCAGTATGTCATCCAGATACCGAGAGGTGTCATTAAAAGCTTCAATAACATCTGCCTGGGTATCTGGTGAAAGACTCAACATGAAATCCCTTTCATAGCAAAATAAAAACAAATCTGCGACAAGTGGTGCACAGTTCGTACCCATAGGGATACCAACAATTTGTCTATAAACGGTGGTACCATACCTGACGAAAATATTATCTAATAAGAAGATGCTTAAAATCATGATTGATATAAAATGTAACTTTTGTAGAATCACGTGACTATGTATGAACACTTGTATTAAAATGTATAAATGACGATGACGTATGTATACATTAAATTAACTCTATGTTCTTTTATGTTCTATCCTTACTATTAAACTAATAAATAATATTGTTATTGTAATAAATAATTATACATATTAATTAACACATTCGCATCTTCCTCATTAATTATTTATACTGCCATAATTAAAATGATTAATTACAACCATAATGGCTGATATACGACATAGTTTACATTAAATTATAATATTCTTTTTTCCCCTTCTTTTTTAAAACCGTTTTGATTGACTGTTATGCCAATTTTATTACGTATAATACATAAACAATGGTTTGTTTAACATCAATCGTGAAAACTCGACCAATTCTGCCATTCTTCGGGATCTCGCCTCGTGTGTATATCGAGCTTCGATATGTTCAAAATATTGACATTTCGTTAGCCGGAAGGAAACGGCAAAGAAAATAGGGCAGTCATGCTATGTAAACAATATAGCCGCTAGCCACACGTGTTGATGTATAATTTGCGTTGAATGTTTATTTTTTACAATGCAGATGAAAGTGTTATAACTGCTTTCATGTAAATAAACTGTTGATGGAGCAATCGGCTGAATGACTGCAAAATCTGGATGATAACTTTGATTTTGAATGCAAATTTGTTCTGGCGGGAATCTAAGGCACGATGACGTAACCAATATGGAAATTCGAGTTATGCTGCAGAACAGTATATGAGATGTTGCGAATGGTTTAACATTTCATACTTACCACAACGGTGACGTATATTTGTAAAAAAAACAAACCCATTATTATACAATATAAATCAACGTGTTTTACATTGTTGTCTGTGTGTTGATATGTAAAAGGTGTAAGCATGAACATATATACCAATACACGGGGAAACGTACCGTTATAAGAAGTTCATAAATATATTATATCGCATAACCTGTCTACAGATCAGATATAGGAAATGGATCTCACAACGAGGATTTGTATTTATGTCGTGCTACTATCCAGTTATTGTCATTGTGAGTATTTGTTTTTACGTAATTCTAAGATAATACTGAATTCTGCCGCCGGAATGACATATCTAAACGTACTGCTCATTGTCAGTAGATGTAACAAATTAACACACATAGAATATCGTAATGTATCTAATGCTAAACACAAAGATATAAGACGGATTATAATTCAATTGTCATTTGAACACTGTAAAGGATCCGTTTTATTACAACGAGTATAAGTACCTTTCATATTAAGGCATATTAACCAAACGAAGTTACAAACCATGCTGTTTTTTAACCTTCGGCAAGATTATTAATCTATAGTTGCAAAAGAAAGTGGACACTGAGCTCTGTTTAGATTTAATTGTATAAAGTTTTTTTAGAATTAAATTGACAAATTCCAAAATGAATATGCCATGTTTGGTACCAAAGTTTTAATCATTCCATTTCCAATCATCATGTTGTCATTTATTTTTCAATAGGTCGAATCATTAAGGGACTGTCGCTAGATAAAGAGGATAGGGTGTAAAGTAAAAATTTCAAAGTGTCCAGTTTCTTTTGCAACTGAGTATACATTGCTTCGTAGTGGTTTTACATAGGAAGCCATCGAGAGTGATTAATATAAGTGGTAAGAACTTGTTTCGCAATCGATGTAAAAGAAATGTTTCAATACAATTATGCATCTTTGAAGTAGAATACCGCTTAAACCAGTACTAAAGGACATGAGTGAAGTTGCATCTTACATTACCTCTCATGAACAGACTCAATAAAACCGAGTCTGCTACTTTATTATCTTGCTTGTGTTTGTTGCTTTCAAAGAAGCTCCCTCAGTATGTTTTGAACAAACAGAACGAAGAATGAAATCACGCAACAATGACAAATTATCTGAATTCAATCACGAACTGTTGAAGCACACACACTTGTCAAAGTCTTCAGCTCATTGCAATAGGTCTGAGCTAACATGACATTGTACGCTACTTGGTGTATTTGAGGAGCGAGGTTCTGTTGTAATGTACAACACTACTTATTTCTGGAAAACACGATTTTGGTTTATAAAAGTATTGTTCAAAAGTAATGTTTCATTGTGATATGACATATTCGATACTAATAAATACTGAAAATGGGATCTCTTGGAAGCTGCACAAACAAACAAGAGAGAAAGTAGCAGACTCTGTTTTATCGAGTCTGTTCATGAGAGGTAATATATAATGTGACACCTCTCACTCCAAGTAGTAGAGTGTGGGCGCTACCTTCCCTTCTTGTTCGACGTTCGGCCGTCCACGATCTGGGTAAATGACTTGAAGGTGATGGTTGAATGAGTTGAAGGTCATGGGTGAATGACCTGAAGGTAGGTCATGTGGAAAGGGTACGATTTTTGCGTTCATTAATCAATCTTATCTGACAAGTTGAATGACTTTTTCCCGACATCAAAAGGAAGACTCCAATTCCCAATTAGCGACATTACGCAGAATAAAACAAAAAACGAACAGTTTGTTTTTTAAATTCCACGGGTAAATGTTGAACCATTTATCGAGACTTCACAAAATAGATACTTAAAATATGCGAGGTTTTAAACAAGCCATTCGTGTTAAATACACACCTTAATATGAGTGTGTCTCGCTTTATAACCAGCAGATTATTACCGTATACACAGGTTTATCATGAATGTATAACTATGTTACTTTAATCCAATTCCCAATTAGCGAGATTACACAGAATAAAAAACGAAACAGTTTGTTTTTTAAATTCCACGGGTAGATGTTGAACCATTTATCGAGACTTCACAAAATAGATGCTTAAAATAGGCGAGGTTTTAAACGCGTCGGTGGTTTCAAATACACATCTGAATATAATTGAATGGTGTTTAACGGCTCATCAACACAGTATAGGTTATTTAGAGCCGCCACAGAGAGAGTAGAAGGATACATAGGAATCCGGGAACCTGCCCTACTCTTATTATTGAATAGATTCCTATGGTTCTTTAACGTGCTCGGAGGATAGACCGACACACGGGACCGCTCGGTTTACGTCCCCATCCGACGGACGAGGCTAAGGTAAAGTGTCTTGCCCAAGAACCCAAATCTGAATTGGGATGTGTATAACTACTCGGCCATGTCACGCGCTTAATAACCAGCAGTAAACGGGACAGTGTAAATAAAGAAATCCCTGGTGTATCATTAATGTATAACTATGGTGGCTTAAAACTGTCGTTAGTTTGTCGCGATATTTTACATGTGTGCAAGAATATCCCACTACTCTCTCTATAATGTTTGTATGATTGTTAGATACTTTAAATATAATTATTGTTTTTAAACTATGGTGGCTTAAAACTGCCACACAAATCATTAAAGGAAATATTCTGTATTTCATGTTTTATAAACGAAAATTGTAATTTGCAAATATATTATCCTAGAATCAAATAAACTTTATGTACGAAACACACATATATCCAAACAAATTAAAAGTCGCACGTTCAAAGACTAGTTATTTTGTTTCAATGCTTTCAGTACTTTGACTAGTATCCGACAATTTTAAGATAAGGTTAATCGTCGAAAGGTATCTGGGGTCGATCTTTAATAGCCTAGTAAAATACAGTAAAAGCATTCCTAATTTAAAGACACAGACCAGTTTTACTTAGAATGGTCCACTAACCAATTAGCCTTTTTGGTTTGCAAAAGATTAACCATGATTGCAAAGAGAACCTGTAATATGCGGCATTACATAAACTTCGCGCGATTGTATGAATGTACAAATCGGGTATATAAATGGTATATGTAAAGAGTCATGATCGAAGGATCGTCTTTGTTGTAATGCATATCAGTACTTTTAGTACTTTAATTAATAACGTATAAACTTGACTTACCTAGTCATGCGAAAATCCGCGTTTGTAACATACAATTCTTATTAGATTAGATGTGATGTGAATAAAGTCTTACCGCAGTTTTTCTAACTGAAACACTAGAATTTATTTGTACAGTGTTCCAGCAAGAAAAAAGTTATAATTTCACAGTAAGACTCTGAATGCATGTAATATCCGTACTTTAATCCAATTCCCAATTAGCGACATTTCGCAGAATAAAAAAACGATAGATTTGTTTTTAAATTCCTTTGGTAATTGTTTAATTTTTTAACAAGCCTTCACAAAATATATTCAAAATATGCGATGTTTAAACGACTCACTGGTTTTAAATACATACCCGAATATATGGGTGTGTGTATTGCTACTCAGGCATGTACGGCTTTATCTCGGATCTATAACTCTCGGTGAATAATGTAATTTGACAAATGTAATTTGACAAATGTGGTTGCCTAGTCATCAAAGGAATGGTATGATTATGCGTAAATAGATAAGCTCCTATCTACATTTACATTAATGCAAAATATCATGACAACTTTACACTTTACTCTTAGGTTAACACGTCGAATTTGTAGATTTGTGTTATTTTACGATACAGTGTGTATACATGCTTCAGTTGTCAAGAGTTTAAGTTAATTAAATGTATATTAGTGAAGAAGTTTACGTGTTTAAAATCCGTACATGACCCATCTAGGTTTATCATTAATGTATAACTATGGTGGCTTAAAACTCTCATTAGTTTGTCACGATATATTCGATATTTTTAATTTACGCTCAAATTAAGATTTTAATGATTTTGAAAAAGCCTCTTGTTGATCTGAACAGTATTAAATTCAAGCAGTGTGATTAATTGTGGGTGTACGTCATTATAACCCACTATTCACGTGCGCCTTTCTTTAAAATTGTATCACCAAGGTACATGTCACTCCTCACCTCCAGTGAGTAATTAGGCGTGAACATGAGGGTATGAGGAGTTGAAATGAGAGCATGAGGAGTGGGAATGAGGGAATGAGGAGTTTAAATGAGGGTATGGGGCGTGAACATGAGGGTATTAAGATAAAGAAAAACAACTCATATATCGTACCTGTCAAACGTTTATTCGGAGAATAAAATAGCTTAATAGATAAAATATTTAATCATAGAATAAACATTATGAAGCTTCGACATATTTTTCTAAAAGTATAAAAGTATATGTTCCTTCATGAAAGGTAAAATATACTTTTTCTAACATGAATTTGTTTAAGTTTCTTTTATATCGCTTTGTATACACCAGTTATTGATCCAAGACTTTGATCAGCTCTATTCTCCAGCTAAAAGCCACCGTTATTATTCCTCTCCAGTGTCTCTTATTTCGTCCATTATGGTTTGCACAGTATACACTTCTCTAAGCACTCGCGGCAATAGCGAGTTATATCTTTGCAATAATATCTTTTTCCTCCGTCGATTCACTCGACTTTAAGCCAGCATTCGGATGATGTTCGTTTTCCTTTCAAACGTAAGGACGTTCCTGCGCAACAGAATGATAGATCTTCTCGCTATTCTCTTCATTATTTTAACGATGGCGTCGACTTGTCTTGATGATATATGTTGAAGCAGTTGAAGTCTTGTACGAGCATCCGCGTTTCTCAAGGATATCAAATAGTTCAAGTGTAAAAACACCCGTGATCGTATCATTGCATAGATCGACCCTCATGATAATACTCTCATGTTCACGCCCCATACCCTCATTTAAACTCCTCATTCCCTCATTCCCACTCCTCATGCTCTCATTTCAACTCCTCATACCCTCAAGTTCACGCCTAATTACTCACTGGAGGTGAGGAGTGACGTATACCTTGGTGATACAATTTTAAAGAAAAGCGCACGTGAATAGTGGGTTATCGTATCATCGCCATCGTACCATCGCACCATCGCCATCGTACCATCGCGTCATTGTACCATCGCCATCGTGCATCGACTTGTAAAGGTCCATACGCGATGGCACGATGGCCCTAACGAAACTGTTTTTCAGCCGCCACACAGCACTGTATAAACGCTGATGTGAATGGCAATACATACTGAAAACAGGATCGAGTGTTGCGAATCGTTCGAGTGTTGCGAATCGTTGGAGTGTTGCGAATCGTTCGAGTACGGTGTTCCGTTAGGGCCATCGTACCATCGCGTATCGACCTGTACAAGTCGATGCGCGATGGCACGATGGTACGATGGCGATTGCACGATGGTACGATGGCGATGGTACGATGACGCGATGGTACGATGGCGATGGTACGATGGCGATGATACGATGGTTCATCGCGTCATCGCCATCGTACCATCGCACCATCGCCATCGTACCATCGTACCATCGCGCATCGACTTTAAACGCGATGGTACGATGGTACGATGGAACAATGGCCCATCGTACCATCGCGCATCGACCTTTTTACAAGTCGATGCGCGATGGTACGATGGTACGATGGCGATGGTACGATGGTACGATGGCGATGACGCGATGGACCATCGTACCATCGCCATCGTACCATCGTGTCATCGCCATCGTACCATCGTGCCATCGCACCATCGCAGTCGATGTGCGATGTTGCATCGCTCCCTACTCCATCGTACCATCGCTCCATCGCCTTCCGTTTAGACATGCGCACATCAAAGCAAATCAAAAATGAAGGACATCATTACAGTACATCATGGATGCAAAGATTCGACAATACTTTCCTAAATCTATCCTTTCATTTAGACTCAGCAAAACATGAATTTCTCGGTAAGAAACATTTCCAAAAAGTATTGTCGAATCTTTGCATCTATGATGTCCTCCATTTTTGTTTTGTTTTGATGTGCGCATGTCTAAACGGAAGGCGATGGAGCGATGGTACGATGGAGCAGGGGACGATGCAACATCGCACATCGACTGCGATGGTGCGATGGCATGATGGTACGATGGCGATGACACGATGGTACGATGGCGATGGTACGATGTTCCATCGCGTCATCGCCATCGTACCATCGCCATCGTACCATCGTACCATCGCGCATCGACTTGTAAAAGGTCGATGCGCGATGGTACGATGGGCCATTGTTCCATCGTACCATCGTACCATCGTACCATCGCGTTTAAAGTCGATGCGCGATGGTACGATGGTACGATGGCAATGATGCGATGGTACGATGGCGATGACGCGATGGACCATCGTATCATCGCCATCGTACCATCGCCATCGTACCATCGCGTCATCGTACCATCGCCATCGTACCATCGTGCCATCGCCATCGTACCATCGTACCATCGCACATCGACTTATAAAGGTCGATGCGCGATGGTACGATGGCCCTAACGGAACACCGTATTCGAGTGTTGCGAATCGTTCGAGTGTTGTGAATAAAGTCTTCTAAATTTAATCCTGTTGTATTTTAAGCATGTCTTTTATTATGATATTAAATTAAAGATGTGGAAATTATACAAAACAGAAAGAAAAAAAAAATAGGGCAAATATTGCAACTTCAAGTCGAGTTTTAACCCATTCTTATACAATACAAATCGGAAAATGTACATATAGTATATGTATCACTACAAGCTATGGACAAATACTCTAAAATATAGAATAAACGAATGTACATGAAGGCTTATTTTGAATGATTTTCTGCATGTATTGATTGGATGACGTTCTGGGTTATTCTGTATTTATTGACTTGATTGATAGATGTATATATTGATTGATTGATTGATTGATATATATATTGATTGATTGATATATATATTGATTGAGTGATATATATATATTGATTGATATATATATTGATTGATTGATATATATATTGATTGACTGATATATATATTGATTGATTGATATATATATTGATTGACTGATATATATATTGATTGATTGATATATATATTGATCGATTGATATATATATTGATTGATTACTTGATTAATGTATTGATAAATACATATGCACATATATAGATAGATACAAAAATATGTACATATCTACATATGTTTTAATGAACTGTGAAATATATGTTACAGCACAAATTATCCAGCATACCTTTTTAAACCAAAATGTATAAGCGACGATTTAAGTATTGTAAATAAGCACATACATTTAAAAATATATATTGTATAAGTAAAAAGGCATATCAATTGAAAACATTTAAAAACTGTTTTGAAAATATTTTTAAGTGTCTGGAATTTAACTGTACGTTTCATTAAAAATACATGTTGATGCATACTAAATATAAAATTGTATTGCATATCTTAATTCAATATGAAACAGATGTAAATTATGTTGTTAGAGGGTGACTTAGACCTATACAGCCTATGAGAACCGCGATTTAACTTTCTCGAAACAAACCTATAAGTTTGTATCTTTATCTGGTAAACTTCCAATAATTTGACTCATTTGGATTTCAGGTACAAATGGAGAAGAATCTGAGCTGAGTCAACGGATCACAATCGTGAAGGAAAATGAAGCTACTATTGTAGCGAAACACGAACTTTCAAAACGATCGTAGGTATCTTACCAAAAGTCAGTACTGTTATAACTTACTGGTCCATTGATCATCAGGCTCAATCTTTGTGGCGTTGAAGTAGAATATCGCTAAATGACTACTAGTATTGGTAAGCCATCTTAAAAATAAAATATAAGAAATGGATGGGGTATGGTCAAGTGAAATATTTAACAAAACTGCATATTTAAGAACCTCTGTTACAGTTCTTTTTCCATATGCCATACATTATGAGCTTATTTCTTTTCCATATGCCATATAGTCAAGATATTATTTTCCAAATGCCATATGGGTTTTAAATTTACCTGTTTTTTCCATATAGACAAAATAAATTCATATATACATTGTTTTCTCTGTCCATATGCCATATGAGGCAAATATATTTTTCCATATGCCATATGGGACCCCTACTCCCACCCCACCCACACAACACACTAAAGGGCCTCTCAGAGGGAGAACTTATATGGCAGAAATTAACTTTGGTACGCTTTTACTGAATGTTTTTTTTACGTGAAACAAAAGGGTCCATTGAATAGTCCATTTATCTCCATGTTAGAATGTCCTTGCTGGTAACGCTTCTCGTCATTTTTGTTGACAATGTCATTTGACTGAGATCCGTTTGCAAATACCAATGCAAATGGTATATCTTATGGCAATATTTGAATATCACATCCTCTTGAGGGTGCCAGTGGATTATCAACACTCGAAATGATTCTCGGGTTGATAATATCCACTGGCACTCTCAAGAGGATGTGATATTTATTTTATTATACCGAACACATACTCCTAATACACTCGATAATAAAGAAACAATTGCTTTGTTGTTGAAAAAAAACACTATTTTTAGAACTGAGCTTTTCAAAAAGCTAGCGGGCTGATATTTTGCTTATCACCCGCTATGACGCATTGAGTGTGATAGCGCGAAATATCAATCCGGCAGGGTATGGGGATTTTACATGGAGTGTTTACAGTGAGGTATATAAAACAATTATTATACCTCACTGTAAACACTCCATGTAAAAGTCTCGGGTTGATAATATCCGCTGGCACCCTCAAGAGGATATGATATTTACATAGTACTACCGAGGCGATATTATTCAATGCAGAGCGATGTCCCTGTTCATTTTCATGGAAAATTGAACTTCCTGTCTTCAAGATGCAAGTTAGATAGACTGTCCTTGCTGAAATAAACACTTGACAGATGATACACGTGTTCTCTGTGACAATCTTTTGGTCATTTTCCCGATGTTGTCAATGTGGTTTGACAGAGAAAAATTAACAGCGGACCCAGTCAAATGCTGTATCTTATGGCAAATAAGAACTACCTGCTGTCAAAGTTGAACAGTTTTGGCAGTATTTTAGTTTTTTTAAAACATGGCGGCGTTTTTTTATTGTTGACATTGAATGGTGG
Source organism: Cyrtodaria siliqua (assembly GCA_037043455.1). Lineage (NCBI taxonomy): Eukaryota > Metazoa > Mollusca > Bivalvia > Adapedonta > Hiatellidae > Cyrtodaria > Cyrtodaria siliqua. The sequence goes on along the minus strand of JAWPHD010018118.1, from coordinate 4,400 downwards.
TTTGTGAAGTCGATTATAGACGGTAACAACAAACACATGGTGTTTGTGACGATATTGGAAATATCGATCGATTTGTTTATCGGAACAGTAAAGTACAAACAGACAAGTGATGTTTTTAATAAATAAATTATATTAAGTAATAATATAAAAATGAAGATAGTTAGAAAGAAAAGCTTGAAATAGACAGAAAAGAACTATCACGGAGTTTAGACAATCACTGCATACTAAAGCATAATAATTTCAACTAGGAATTATTAACTCATATGTCAAACACTGTTTAATGCAATTTCCTTTCTTATGTTTAGTCCATCTATGTAATGTTTAATTGTTGTAGTTGTTACTATGCTTTATTAACAAATACAGTTCAGTTGGCTAACCACAATCTGCACGTTACATGTCGCACAATCTCTCTCTATATAACATGAATATATATATCATCATTGTCTGTACCGCTTGCAGTATAACTCCACATCACTAGTATATAATATGCATTGTATCACGGATCAAATATGCATATGGTATATCACATCACTATACAGACTATCGACTGATTACGTCAATCTATATCAACACTATATTACAATGATTCTATCAACACTCTTCTATGTATAGGATACACCACATCATTGTACAGACTATCTACTGTTTGCATCAATCTATTATATCATCACTACTCTTCCATGTACACGCTGTATCAATTGACTGCCGTCTGTATACTACATCTTATACGTCACCCGACCATCACCTTGTAGATGACTTTATTATGACCTATATCATCACCACGAAAAAGGAGGAGACGTTCCCCAGACACCCTCAGTTCTAATACATCATATCTTCATATTGATACCATCAAGTACTCCCACTCATAGTAGCACAACATATCACCACCAATTCTCAACACCCACTGACCACCAAAATATAACACCCAATTATCTTCTCTACTTTAACAATAGAAAAATCACTCACTCCTGTTCACTATTGCATGTACAAAATATGACACCTTCCTTTTAAAGGTACTCTAACTAATATCAATTAAAGTGAATTTGTCACAAACCTCCCCTCTAAGATAGATAATATGCTTTTATTATCTCAACCTTTCACAAATTGACATTAATTGTCTACCCATCTGGACAACATGTCCGCAATCGTATTCTTTTTCCCTGTAATATGTACAATTGTGAACCTATATTCTTGTAACATTAAGCTCCACCTCATTAACCTCATGTTCTGATCTTTCATCTTATTAAGCCATTGCAATGGGAAGTGGTCTGACTCTATACTAAATTCCTTTCCCAAGAGGTATTCTCTTAATGTGATGACCGATTTGACTATAGCTAAACATTCTTTCTCTACGGTACTGTACGCCTCTTCAGCTTTCAGCAATTTCTTGCTGATGTACATAATAGGAAACCTTTCCTTACCTTCACGTTGTAACAACACTCCTCCAATTCCCCTATCGCTTGCATCCGTTTGCAAAATGAATCCCTTTGCAAAGTCAGGGTTTCTAAGAATTGGGTATGAAGTTATAGCTTCTTTTAATTTATCAAACGCATGTTGGTGACATTCTTCCCATTTGACCTTGTTAGACAATTTCTTTGCAGTTAAATCAGTTAATGGAGCAGCAATTTCTGCAAAATTTGGAATGAATCTACGGTAAAAATTGACGGTTCCAATAAAAGAGCGTACTTGTTTCTTCGTAAGTGGGTTTTGAATCCTGTTAATTGCATCAATTTTCTGTTTTGATGGATGTACCTCACCATTTCCAACTTTATGGGCCAGAAACTCTAATTCTTGATACCCCAATTTACACTTACTTGGTTTTGCTGTGATCTTTGCTTTTCTTATCGATTCTAGTACTTGTCTGATATGGATCAGATGTTCTGGAAATGTCAAACTGAAAATTAAAATGTCGTCAATGAAGGCATCAGAGAAGTCGTCTAATCCATCTAGCACCATCTTCATGAGCCTAACGAATGATGCTGCCGAATTTACCATTCCAAATGGCATCACATTAAATTGAAATTGTCCAAAGGGAGTTGTAAATGCACTCTTCTCTTTTGCACTTTTAGAAAGTGGTATTTGCCAGAACCCCTTTGTGCAATCTAGCTTTGACATGAATTTAGCCTTTCCTAGCTTATTCAAAATGTCATCAAGCTTTGGCATTGGTTGTGGATCGAAAATGGTAACCTCGTTTAATCCTCTATAATCTACACATAATCTTATCTTGTCATCTTTCTTTTTGACAACAACAATCGGTGCAGCCCACGGACTACTCGATTTTTCAGCAATTCCTGCTTCTACCATGTCAAGTATCTCCTCTCTAACCTTTTCTCTCATTGCAAATGGAAGTTTGTAAGGTTTTTTGTAAATTGGCTTATCGCAGTTTATGACTACGTCATGCTCAATCAACCCTGTCTTTCCTGGAACATCACTTAACACGTCTTTGAATTCTCTGCAGAGATTAGTCAGAAGTCTCTTCTGAACGTCCTGCAGGTTCTCATTTATTTGTATATCATTGATTGATTCTTGTTGCGTTAATAGAGGGTTTTCTATGTCAACCTCTTCATCATTCTTGTTCTCATCCTTATAATAAATCAAACAAGCTGAAATTTGACTTTTGCTGGTAACATCGCCGTTCATTGTATTATCCCCCGTTTCTAAAACAGTTTCTACTTCGGCTTTACCTTCCTCTCCTCTCTGTTTATCGCTGTACCACTTCTTTAACATGTTGATATGGAATATCTTTGTTGTTCTTTGGTTCATCTTGATTTTATAGTCTACTGGACTTACCTTTTCTACCACTTCGAACGGTCCTTTCCACTGTGCTAAGATTTTGTTTGTATTTGTTGGTAGTAATATTAGTACTTTTTCACCTGCTATTAGTGTTCTATACCTGGCTTTCCTATCGAAATACTTCTTCTGTCGCTGCTTCTGGACATTTTCAGATTCTTGTCCTATGTTTGTCATGTTGACTAATCGTTCTCTTGTTTTAAGTATATAACTTATTGTTGACTCACTCAGTTTGTCTTTGTTAGGCTCCTCCCATTCTTCTCTCAAAATGGTTAGAGGTCCTCTAACATGTCTTCCATATAAAAGTTCGAACGGAGAGTATCCTGTTGACTCCTGGGGCACCTCTCTGTATGCAAACAGCAAATAAGGTAAATCTAAGTCTCACTTGCCTTCTTCCTCCTGAGCATAGCACTTAAGCATTTTCTTTAGAGTTCCGTTGAATCTCTCTACCAGTCCATTTGCTTGTGGATGATATGGCGATGTTTTCATCTTTCGAATATGAAGCAATTTGCATAAATTTTGCATCAAAGATGATACAAAATTACTACCTTGATCTGATAACAGTTCGTTTGGTAAACCTGTCCTTGCAAATATATTCACTAATGCATTTGCGACTGTTTGTGCGTCAATAGTCTTAAGTGGTATTGCTTCTGGATATTTGGTTCCATAATCACATGTCACTAATATAAATCTATTTCCTCTTTCTGTACGATTTAGTGGACCTACTATGTCTATTGCCATTCGATTAAATGGCTCTTCCATTGCTGGTATAGGTATTAATGGAGCTCTTGCAACACGCCCTTTCGGAACACTCTTCTGACAATTTGGACATGCCCTGCAATGGTGAGCTACATCTATGAAAATCCCAGGCCAAAAGAAATTCTGCAGTATCCTATTTCTTGTCTTCCTGTTCCCGAGATGTCCTCCTAGTGGTACGTTATGAGCAATCTCCATCATTCTTTTTCTATACTTTGTTGGTACTACAATTTGTTTAATCGGATCTCGGCCTTTTGAATTGTATACTCTGTACAGTATTCTGTCATGAAATGTAAAATACGAATTCTTACCTCCAGGTTCTATTTCTTCTACATTCTGGTTATGGTTCTCTTCTGCGTATGATCTGACTTTGTCTAATGATTTATCTTTCTTTTGCTCGTCTTTCAGTTCTGCTCTGTTTATAGCCAAATACTCATAGTCATCCGTGTTTTGAATATTTGTTGTTTCACTTACCTTTTGTACTTCCTTCTGCAAGATAATTTCGTCCTCTACTTTTTTTTGTATCTCTTCGTTGAAAACTCTCTTTGTTTTCATAGCTCGTGTTTCTATTCCTTGGAAGGTACTTATCTCATTTACACCGACCAAATGCCCTATATTTCCTACAACTAACTCTGCAAATGGATTGTCCATTACCAATGCTTTTACGTAGAATAGCCAATACGTAGAAGAGGAGTGATACGGGCAATATGATATATTTGTGATATAGATCGAAGCAGTTGATAGTCTGTACAGTGAAGTGATATAGCCTATGCACAGAAGAGTGGTGATATAATCAATATGATATATCCGTGATATAGATGGATTCAGTCAGTAGATGGACTGTACAGTAATGT
>JAWPHD010018117.1:0-41365 GCA_037043455.1 Cyrtodaria siliqua | reverse complement strand
TTAATCTCTTACCAAGTGAGCCCAGAAGTTGCATGTACAAGCCATGACACGGCAACAATGAGTTTCACCGTAAGTTTTTCATTTGTATACGTACTTTCAACAGAGATGACCACGTCAGAAATGCCACTGGCACTCATGGCACGCAAAATGATACTCGTTGACATTTTATGTCCAAGGGACGTAATTCGTTTACGGGTAAATCGAAAAAATAGAGATAACGTTGCTCTTTCTGCGATCTGAGTGTCCAAATGGTTATTATTTATAAAGGTATTACGTAAAGAATATGTACATTATTATCTGGCGTGTTGTAATGGTTGTTACTATGATACTTGTTATGATTATTACAGCAAACCTGTATCAAGACACAACGTTAATCTCTTACCAAGTGAGCCCAGAAGTTGCATGTACAGGCCATGACACGGCAACAATGAGTTTCACCGTAAGTTTTTCATTTGTATACGTACTTTCAACAGAGATGACCACGTCAGAAATGCCACTGGCACTCTATGGCACGCAAAATGATACTCGTTGACATTTTATGTCCAAGGAACGTAATTCGTTTACGGGTAAATAGAAAAAATAGAGATAACGTTGCTCTGTCTGCGATCTGTGTGTCCAAATGGTTATTATTTATAAAGGTATTACGTATAGAATATGTACATTATTATCTGGCGTGTTGTAATGGTTGTTACTATTATACTTGTTATGATTATTGCAGCAAACCTGTATCAAGACACAACGTTAATCTCTTACCAAGTGAGCCCTGAAGTTGCATGTACAAGCCATGACACGGCAACAATGAGTTTCACCGTAAGTTTTTCATTTGTATACGTACTTTCAACAGAGATCACCACGTCAGAAATGCCACTGGCACTCTATGGCACGCAAAATGATACTCGTTGACATTTTATGTCCAAGGGACATAATTCGTTTACGGGTAAATAGAAAAAATAGAGATAACGTTGCTCTTTCTGCGATCTGAGTGTCCAAATGGTTATTATTTATAAAGGTATTACGTATAGAATATGTACAATATTATCTGGCGTGTTGTAATGGTTGTTACTATGATACTTGTTATGATTATTGCAGCAAACCTGTATCAAGACACAACGTTAATCTCTTACCAAGTGAGCCCAGAAGTTGCATGTGCAAGCCATGACACGGCAACAATGAGTTTCACCGTAAGTTTTTCATTTGTATACGTACTTTCAACAGAGATGACCACGTCAGAAATGCCACTGGCACTCTATGGCACGCAAAATGATACTCGTTGACATTTTATGTCCAAGGGACGTAATTCGTTTACGGGTAAATCGAAAAAATAGAGATAACGTTGCTCTTTCTGCGATCTGAGTGTCCAAATGGTTATTATTTATAAAGGTATTACGTAAAGAATATGTACATTATTAGCTGGCGTGTTGTAATGGTTGTTACTATGATACTTGTTATGATTATTGCAGCAAACCTGTATCAAGACACAACGTTAATCTCTTACCAAGTGAGCCCAGAAGTTGCATGTACAAGCCATGACACGGCAACAATGAGTTTCACCGTAAGTTTTTCATTTGTATACGTACTTTCAACAGAGATGACCACGTCAGAAATGCCACTGGCAGTCTATGGCACGCAAAATGATACTCGTTGACATTTTATGTCCAAGGGACGTAATTCGTTTACGGGTAAATAGAAAAAATAGAGATAACGTTGCTCTTTCTGCGATCTGAGTGTCCAAATGGTTATTATTTATAAAGGTATTACGTAAAGAATATGTACATTATTATCTGGCGTGTTGTAATGGTTGTTACTATGATACTTGTTATGATTATTGCAGCAAACCTGTATCAAGACACAACGTTAATCTCTTACCAAGTGAGCCCAGAAGTTGCATGTACAAGCCATGACACGGCAACAATGATTTTCACCGTAAGTTTTTCATTTGTATACGTACTTTCAACAGAGATGACCACGTCAGAAATGCCACTGGCACTCATGGCACGCAAAATGATACTCGTTGATATTTTATGTCCAAGGGACGTAATTCGTTTACGGGTAAATCGAAAAAATAGAGATAACGTTGCTCTTTCTGCGATCTGAGTGTCCAAATGGTTATTATTTATAAAGGTATTACGTAAAGAATATGTACATTATTATCTGGCGTGTTGTAATGGTTGTTACTATGATACTTGTTATGATTATTACAGCAAACCTGTATCAAGACACAACGTTAATCTCTTACCAAGTGAGCCCAGAAGTTGCATGTACAGGCCATGACACGGCAACAATGAGTTTCACCGTAAGTTTTTCATTTGTATACGTACTTTCAACAGAGATGACCACGTCAGAAATGCCACTGGCACTCTATGGCACGCAAAATGATACTCGTTGACATTTTATGTCCAAGGAACGTAATTCGTTTACGGGTAAATAGAAAAAATAGAGATAACGTTGCTCTGTCTGCGATCTGTGTGTCCAAATGGTTATTATTTATAAAGGTATTACGTATATAATATGTACATTATTATCTGGCGTGTTGTAATGGTTGTTACTATTATACTTGTTATGATTATTGCAGCAAACCTGTATCAAGACACAACGTTAATCTCTTACCAAGTGAGCCCTGAAGTTGCATGTACAAGCCATGACACGGCAACAATGAGTTTCACCGTAAGTTTTTCATTTGTATACGTACTTTCAACAGAGATCACCACGTCAGAAATGCCACTGGCACTCTATGGCACGCAAAATGATACTCGTTGACATTTTATGTCCAAGGGACATAATTCGTTTACGGGTAAATAGAAAAAATAGAGATAACGTTGCTCTTTCTGCGATCTGAGTGTCCAAATGGTTATTATTTATAAAGGTATTACGTATAGAATATGTACAATATTATCTGGCGTGTTGTAATGGTTGTTACTATGATACTTGTTATGATTATTGCAGCAAACCTGTATCAAGACACAACGTTAATCTCTTACCAAGTGAGCCCAGAAGTTGCATGTGCAAGCCATGACACGGCAACAATGAGTTTCACCGTAAGTTTTTCATTTGTATACGTACTTTCAACAGAGATGACCACGTCAGAAATGCCACTGGCACTCTATGGCACGCAAAATGATACTCGTTGACATTTTATGTCCAAGGGACGTAATTCGTTTACGGGTAAATAGAAAAAATAGAGATAACGTTGCTCTTTCTGCGATCTGAGTGTCCAAATGGTTATTATTTATAAAGGTATTACGTATAGAATATGTACAATATTATCTGGCGTGTTGTAATGGTTGTTACTATGATACTTGTTATGATTATTGCAGCAAACCTGTATCAAGACACAACGTTAATCTCTTACCAAGTGAGCCCAGAAGTTGCATGTACAAGCCATGACACGGCAACAATGAGTTTCACCGTAAGTTTTTCATTTGTATACGTACTTTCAACAGAGATGACCACGTCAGAAATGCCACTGGCAGCCTATGGCACGCAAAATGATACTCGTTGACATTTTATGTCCAAGGGACGTAATTCGTTTACGGGTAAATAGAAAAAATACAGATAACGTTGCTCTTTCTGCGATCTGAGTGTCCAAATGGTTATTATTTATAAAGGTATTACGTATAGAATATGTACATTATTATCTGGCGTGTTGTAATGGTTGTTACTATGATACTTGTTATGATTATTGCAGCAAACCTGTATCAAGACACAACGTTAATCTCTTACCAAGTGAGCCCAGAAGTTGCATGTACAAGCCATGACACGGCAACAATGAGTTTCACCGTAAGTTTTTCATTTGTATACGTACTTTTAACAGAGATGACCACGTCAGAAATGCCACTGGCACTCTATGGCACGCAAAATGATACTCGTTGACATTTTATGTCCAAGGGACGTAATTCGTTTACGGGTAAATAGAAAAAATAGAGATAACGTTGCTCTTTCTGCGATCTGAGTGTCCAAATGGTTATTATTTATAAAGGTATTACGTATAGAATATGTACATTATTATCTGGCGTGTTGTAATGGTTGTTACTATGATACTTTTTATGATTATTGCAGCAAACCTGTATCAAGACACAACGTTAATCTCTTACCAAGTGAGCCCAGAAGTTGCATGTACAAGCCATGGCACGGCAACAATGAGTTTCACCGTAAGTTTTTCATTTGTATACGTACTTTCAACAGAGATGACCACGTCAGAAATGCCACTGGCACTCTATGGCACGCAAAATGATACTCGTTGACATTTTATGTCCAAGGGACGTAATTCGTTTACGGGTAAATAGAAAAAATAGAGATAACGTTGCTCTTTCTGCGATCTGAGTGTCCAAATGGTTATTATTTATAAAGGTATTACGTATAGAATATGTACAATATTATCTGGCGTGTTGTAATGGTTGTTACTATGATACTTGTTATGATTATTGCAGCAAACCTGTATCAAGACACAACGTTAATCTCTTACCAAGTGAGCCCAGAAGTTGCATGTACAAGCCATGACACGGCAACAATGAGTTTCACCGTAAGTTTTTCATTTGTATACGTACTTTCAACAGAGATGACCACGTCAGAAATGCCACTGGCAGTCTATGGCACGCAAAATGATACTCGTTGACATTTTATGTCCAAGGGACGTAATTCGTTTACGGGTAAATAGTAAAAATAGAGATAACGTTCCTCTTTCTGCGATCTGAGTGTCCAAATGGTTATTATTTATAAAGGTATTACGTATAGAATATGTACATTATTATCTGGCGTGTTGTAATGGTTGTTACTATGATACTTGTTATGATTATTGCAGCAAACCTGTATCAAGACACAACGTTAATCTCTTACCAAGTGAGCCCAGAAGTTGCATGTACAAGCCATGACACGGCAACAATGAGTTTCACCGTAAGTTTTTCATTTGTATACGTACTTTCAACAGAGATGACCACGTCAGAAATGCCACTGGCACTCTATGACACGCAAAATGATACTCGTTGACATTTTATGTCCAAGGGACGTAATTCGTTTACGGATAAATAGAAAAAATAGAGATAACGTTGCTCTTTCTGCGATCTGAGTGTCCAAATGGTTATTATTTATAAAGGTATTACGTAAAGAATATGTACATTATTATCTGGCGTATTGTAATGGTTGTTACTATGATACTTGTTATGATTATTGCAGCAAACCTGTATCAAGACACAACGTTAATCTCTTACCAAGTGAGCCCAGAAGTTGCATGTACAAGCCATGGCACGGCAACAATGAGTTTCACCGTAAGTTTTTCATTTGTATACGTACTTTCAACAGAGATGACCACGTCAGAAATGCCACTGGCACTCTATGGCACGCAAAATGATACTCGTTGACATTTTATGTCCAAGGGACGTAATTCGTTTACGGGTAAATAGAAAAAATAGAGATAACGTTGCTCTTTCTGCGATCTGAGTGTCAAAATGGTTATTATTTATAAAGGTATTACGTATAGAATATGTACATTATTATCTGGCGTGTTGTAATGGTTGTTACTATGATACTTGTTATGATTATTGCAGCAAACCTGTATCAAGACACAACGTTAATCTCTTACCAAGTGAGCCCAGAAGTTGCATGTACAAGCCATGACACGGCAACAATGAGTTTCACCGTAAGTTTTTCATTTGTATACGTACTTTCAACAGAGATGACCACGTCAGAAATGCCACTGGCACTCTATGACACGCAAAATGATACTCGTTGACATTTTATGTCCAAGGGACGTAATTCGTTTACGGGTAAATAGAAAAAATAGAGATAACGTTGCTCTTTCTGCGATCTGAGTGTCCAAATGGTTATTATTTATAAAGGTATTACGTAAAGAATATGTACATTATTATCTGGCGTGTTGTAATGGTTGTTACTATGATACTTGTTATGATTATTGCAGCAAACCTGTATCAAGACACAACGTTAATCTCTAACCAAGTGAGCCCAGAAGTTGCATGTACAAGCCATGACACGGCAACAATGAGTTTCACCGTAAGTTTTTCATTTGTATACGTACTTTCAACAGAGATGACCACGTCAGAAATGCTACTGGCACTCTATGGCACGCAAAATGATACTCGTTGACATTTTATGTCCAAGGGACGTAATTCGTTTACGGGTAAATAGAAAAAATAGAGATAACGTTGCTCTTTCTGCGATCTGAGTGTCCAAATGGTTATTATTTATAAAGGTATTACGTATAGAATATGTACAATATTATCTGGCGTGTTGTAATGGTTGTTACTATGATACTTGTTATGATTATTGCAGCAAACCTGTATCAAGACACAACGTTAATCTCTTACCAAGTGAGCCCAGAAGTTGCATGTACAAGCCATGACACGGCAACAATGAGTTTCACCGTAAGTTTTTCATTTGTATACGTACTTTCAACAGAGATGACCACGTCAGAAATGCCACTGGCAGTCTATGGCACGCAAAATGATACTCGTTGACATTTTATGTCCAAGGGACGGAATTCGTTTACGGGTAAATAGAAAAAATAGAGATAACGTTGCTCTTTCTGCGATCTGAGTGTCCAAATGGTTATTATTTATAAAGGTATTACGTATAGAATATGTACATTATTATCTGGCGTGTTGTAATGGTTGTTACTATGATACTTGTTATGATTATTGCAGCAAACCTGTATCAAGACACAACGTTAATCTCTTACCAAGTGAGCCCAGAAGTTGCATGTACAAGCCATGACACGGCAACAATGAGTTTCACCGTCAGTTTTTCATTTGTATACGTACTTTCAACAGAGATGACCACGTCAGAAATGCCACTGGCACTCTATGGCACGCAAAATGATACTCGTTGACATTTTATGTCCAAGGGACGTAATTCGTTTACGGGTAAATAGAAAAAAATATAGATAACGCTGCTCTTTCTGCGATATGAGTGTCCAAATGGTTATTATTTATAAAGGTATTACGTATAGAATATGTACATTATTATCTGGCGTGTTGTAATGGTTGTTACTATGATACTTGTTATGATTATTGCAGCAAACCTGTATCAAGACACAACGTTAAGCTCTTACCAAGTGAGCCCAGAAGTTGCATGTACATGCCATGACACGGCAACAATGAGTTTCACCGTAAGTTTTTCATTTGTATACGTACTTTCAACAGAGATGACCACGTCAGAAATGCCACTGGCAGTCTATGGCACGCAAAATGATACTCGTTGACATTTTATGTCCAAGGGACGTAATTCGTTTACGGGTAAATAGAAAAAATAGAGATAACGTTGCTCTTTCTGCGATCTGAGTTTCCAAATGGTTATTATTTATAAAGGTATTACGTAAAGAATATGTACATTATTATCTGGCGTGTTGTAATGGTTGTTACTATGATACTTGTTATGATTATTGCAGCAAACCTGTATCAAGACACAACGTTAATCTCTTACCAAGTGAGCCCAGAAGTTGCATGTACAAGCCATGACACGGCAACAATGAGTTTCACCGTAAGTTTTTCATTTGTATACGTACTTTCAACAGAGATGACCACGTCAGAAATGCCACTGGCACTCTATGGCACGCAAAACGATACTCGTTGACATTTTATGTCCAAGGGACGTAATTCGTTTACGGGTAAATAGAAAAAATAGAGATAACGTTGCTCTTTCTGCGATCTGAGTGTCCAAATGGTTATTATTTATAAAGGTATTACGTATAGAATATGTACATTATTATCTGGCGTGTTGTAATGGTTGTTACTATGATACTTGTTATGATTATTGCAGCAAACCTGTATCAAGACACAACGTTAATCTCTTACCAAGTGAGCCCAGAAATTGCATGTACAAGACATGACACGGCAACAATGAGTTTCACCGTAAGTTTTTCATTTGTATACGTACTTTCAACAGAGATGACCACGTCAGAAATGCCACTGGCTCTCTATGGCACGCAAAATGATACTCGTTGACATTTTATGTCCAAGGGACGTAGTTCGTTTACGGGTTAATAGAAAAAATAGAGATAACGTTGCTCTTTCAGCGATCTGAGTGTCCAAATGGTTATTATTTATAAAGGTATTACGTAAAGAATATGTACATTATTATCTGGCGTGTTGTAATGGTTGTTACTATGATACTTGTTATGATTATTGCAGCAAACCTGTATCAAGACACAACGTTAATCTCTTACCAAGTGAGCCCAGAAGTTGCATGTACAAGCCATGACACGGCAACAATGAGTTTCACCGTAAGTTTTTCATTTGTATACGTACTTTCAACAGAGATGACCACGTCAGAAATGCCACTGGCACTCTATGGCATGCAAAATGATACTCGTTGACATTTTATGTCCAAGGGACGTAATTCGTTTACGGGTAAATAGAAAAAATAGAGATAACGCTGCTCTTTCTGCGATCTGAGTGTCCAAATGGTTATTATTTATAAAAGTATTACGTATAGAATATGTACATTATTATCTGGCGTGTTGTAATGGTTGTTACTATGATACTTGTTATGATTATTGCAGCAAACCTGTATCAAGACACAACGTTAATCTCTTACCAAGTGAGCCCAGAAGTTGCATGTACAAGCCATGACACGGCAACAATGAGTTTCACCGTAAGTTTTTCATTTGTATACGTACTTTCAACAGAGATGACCACGTCAGAAATGCCAATGGCACTCTATGGCACGCAAAATGATACTCGTTGACATTTTATGTCCAAGGGACGTATTTCGTTTACGGGTAAATAGAAAAAATAGAGATAACGTTGCTCTTTCTGCGATCTGAGTGTCCAAATGGTTATTATTTATAAAGGTATTACGTAACGATATATGTACATTATTATCTGGCGTGTTGTAATGGTTGTTACTATGATACTTGTTATGATTATTGCAGCAAACCTGTATCAAGACACAACGTTAATCTCTTACCAAGTGAGCCCAGAAGTTGCATGTACAAGCCATGACACGGCAACAATGAGTTTCACCGTAAGTTTTTCATTTGTATACGTACTTTCAACAGAGATGACAACGTCAGAAATGCCACTGGCACTCTATGGCACGCAAAATGATACTCGTTGACATTTTATGTCCAAGGGACGTAATTCGTTTACGGGTAAATAGAAAAAATAGAGATAACGTTGCTCTTTCTGCGATCTGAGTGTCCAAATGGTTATTATTTATAAAGGTATTACGTATAGAATATGTACAATATTATCTGGCGTGTTGTAATGGTTGTTACTATGATACTTGTTATGATTATTGCAGCAAACCTGTATCAAGACACAACGTTAATCTCTTACCAAGTGAGCCCAGAAGTTGCATGTACAAGCCATGACACGGCAACAATGAGTTTCACCGTAAGTTTTTCATTTGTATACGTACTTTCAACAGAGATGACCACGTCAGAAATGCCACTGGCACTCTATGGCACGCAAAATGATACTCGTTGACATTTCATGTCCAAGGGACGTAATTCGTTTACGGGTAAATAGAAAAAATAGAGATAACGTTGCTCTTTCTGCGATCTGAGTGTCCAAATGGTTATTATTTATAAAGGTATTACGTAACGATATATGTACATTATTATCTGGCGTGTTGTAATGGTTGTTACTATGATACTTGTTATGATTATTGCAGCAAACCTGTATCAAGACACAACGTTAATCTCTTACCAAGTGAGCCCAGAAGTTGCATGTACAAGCCATGACACGGCAACAATGAGTTTCACCGTAAGTTTTTCATTTGTATACGTACTTTCAACAGAGATGACAACGTCAGAAATGCCACTGGCACTCTATGGCACGCAAAATGATACTCGTTGACATTTTATGTCCAAGGGACGTAATTCGATTACGGGTAAATAGAAAAAATAGAGATAACGTTGTTCTTTCTGCGATCTGAGTGTCCAAATGGTTATTATTTATAAAGGTATTACGTATAGAATATGTACATTATTATCTGGCGTGTTGTAATGGTTGTTACTATGATACTTGTTATGATTATTGCAGCAAACCTGTATCAAGAAACAACGTTAATCTCTTACCAAGTGAGCCCAGAAGTTGCATGTACAAGCCATGACACGGCAACAATGAGTTTCACCGTAAGTTTTTCATTTGTATACGTACTTTCAACAGAGATGACCACGTCAGAAATGCCACTGGCACTCTATGGCACGCAAAATGATACTCGTTGAAATTTTATGTCCAAGGGACGTAATTCGTTTACGGGTAAATAGAAAAAATAGAGATAACGTTGCTCTTTCTGCGATCTGAGTGTCCAAATGGTTATTATTTATAAAGGTATTACGTATAGAATATGTACATTATTATCTGGCGTGTTGTAATGGTTGTTACTATGATACTTGTTATGATTATTGCAGCAAACCTGTATCAAGACACAGCGTTAATCTCTTACCAAGTGAGCCCAGAAGTTGCATGTACAAGCCATGACACGGCAACAATGAGTTTCACCGTAAGTTTTTCATTTGTATACGTACTTTCAACAGAGATGACCACGTCAGAAATGCCACTGGCACTCTATGGCACGCAAAATGATACTCGTTGACATTTTATGTCCAAGGGACGTAATTCGTTTACGGGTAAATAGAAAAAATAGAGATAACGTTGCTCTTTCTGCGATCTGAGTGTCCAAATGGTTATTATTTATAAAGGTATTACGTAACGATATATGTACATTATTATCTGGCGTGTTGTAATGGTTGTTACTATGATACTTGTTATGATTATTGCAGCAAACCTGTATCAAGACACAACGTTAATCTGTTACCAAGTGAGCCCAGAAGTTGCATGTACAAGCCATGACACGGCAACAATGAGTTTCACCGTAAGTTTTTCATTTGTATACGTACTTTCAACAGAGATGACAACGTCAGAAATGCCACTGGCACTCTATGGCACGCAAAATGAAACTCGTTGACATTTTATGTCCAAGGGACGTAATTCGTTTACGGGTAAATAGAAAAAATAGAGATAAAGTTGCTCTTTCTGCGATCTGAGTGTCCAAATGGTTATTATTTATAAAGGTATTACGTATAGAATATGTACATTATGATCTGGCGTGTTGTAATGGTTGTTACTATTATACTTGTTATAATTATTGCAGCAAACCTGTATCAAGACACAACGTTAATCTCTTACCAAGTGAGCCCAGAAGTTGCATGTACAAGCCATGACACGGCAACATTGAGTTTCACCGTAAGTTTTTCATTTGTATTCGTACTTTCAACAGAGATGACCACGTCAGAAATGCTACTGGCACTCTATGGCACGCAAAATGATACTCGTTGACATTTTATGTCCAAGGGACGTAATTCGTTTACGGGTAAATAGAAAAAATAGAGATAACGTTGCTCTTTCTGCGATCTGAGTGTCCAAATGGTTATTATTTATAAAGGTATTACGTAACGATATATGTACATTATTATCTGGCGTGTTGTAATGGTTGTTACTATGATACTTGTTATGATTATTGCAGCAAACCTGTATCAAGACACAACGTTAATCTCTTACCAAGTGAGCCCAGAAGTTGCATGTACAAGCCATGACACGGCAACAATGAGTTTCACCGTAAGTTTTTCATTTGTATACGTACTTTCAACAGAGATGACAACGTCAGAAATGCCACTGGCACTCTATGGCACGCAAAATGATGCTCGTTGACATTTTATGTCCAAGGGACGTAATTCGTTTACGGGTAAATAGAAAAAATAGAGATAACGTTGTTCTTTCTGCGATCTGAGTGTCCAAATGGTTATTATTTATAAAGGTATTACGTATAGAATATGTACATTATTATCTGGCGTGTTGTAATGGTTGTTACTATGATACTTGTTATGATTATTGCAGCAAACCTGTATCAAGACACAACGTTAATCTCTTACCAAGTGAGCCCAGAAGTTGCACGTACAAGCCATGACACGGCAACAATGAGTTTCACCGTAAGTGTTTCATTTGTATACGTACTTTCAACAGAGATGACCACGTCAGAAATGCCACTGGCACTCTATGGCACGCAAAATGATACTCGTTGACATTTTATGTCCAAGGGACGTAATTCGTTTACGGGTAAATAGAAAAAATAGAGATAACGTTGCTCTTTCTGCGATCTGAGTGTCCAAATGGTTATTATTTATAAAGGTATTACGTATAGAATATGTACATTATTATCTGGCGTGTTGTAATGGTTGTTACTATGATACTTGTTATGATTATTGCAGCAAACCTGTATCAAGACACAACGTTAATCTCTTACCAAGTGAGCCCAGAAGTTGCATGTACAAGCCATGACACGGCAACAATGAGTTTCACCGTAAGTTTTTCATTTGTATACGTACTTTCAACAGAGATGACCACGTCAGAAATGCCACTGGCACTCTATGGCACGCAAAATGATACTCGTTGACATTTTATGTCCAAGGGACGTAATTCGTTTACTGGTAAATAGAAAAAATAGAGATAACGTTGCTCTTTCTGCGATCTGAGTGTCCAAATGGTTATTATTTATAAAGGTATTACGTAAAGAATATGTACATTATTATCTGGCGTGTTGTAATGGTTGTTACTATGATACTTGTTATGATTATTGCAGCAAACCTGTATCAAGACACAACGTTAAACTCTTACCAAGTGAGCCCAGAAGTTGCATGTACAAGCCATGACACGGCAACAATGAGTTTCACCGTAAGTTTTTCATTTGTATACGTACTTTCAACAGAGATGACCACGTCAGAAAAGCCACTGGCACTCTATGTTACGCAAAATGATACTCGTTGACATTTTATGTCCAAGGGACGTAATTCGTTTACGGGTAAATAGAAAAAATAGAGATAACGTTGCTCTTTCTGCGATCTGAGTGTCCAAATGGTTATTATTTATAAAGGTATTACGTAAAGAATATGTACATTTTTATCTGGCGTGTTGTAATGGTTGTTACAATGATTCTTGTTATGATTATTGCAGAAAACCTGTATCAAGACACAACGTTAATCTCTTACCAAGTGAGCCCAGAAGTTGCATGTACAAGCCATGACACGGCAACAATGAGTTTCACCGTAAGTTTTTCATTTGTATACGTACTTTCAACAGAGATGACCACGTCAGAAATGCCACTGGCACTCTATGGCACGCAAAATGATACTCGTTGACATTTTATGTCCAAGGGACGTAATTCGTTTACGGGTAAATAGAAAAAATAGAGATAAAGTTGCTCTTTCTGCGATCTGAGTGTCCAAATGGTTATTATTTATAAAGGTATTACGTAAAGAATATGTACATTATTATATGGCGTGTTGTAAGTGTTGTTACTATGATACTTGTTATGATTATTGCAGCAAACCTGTATCAAGACACAACGTTAATCTCTTACCAAGTGAGCCCAGAAGTTGCATGTACAAGCCATGACACGGCAACAATGAGTTTCTACGTAAGTTTTTCATTTGTATACGTACTTTCAACAGAGATGACACGTCAGAAATGCACTGGCACTCTATGGCACGCAAAAATGATACTCGTTGACATTTTATGTCCAAGGGACGTAATTCGTTTACGGGTAAATAGAAAAAATAGAGATAACGTCCCTCTTTCTGCGAACTGAGAGTCCAAATGGTTATTATTTATAAAGGTATTACGTATAGAATATGTACATTATTATCTGGCGTGTTGTAATGGTTGTTACTATGATACTTGTTATGATTATTGCAGCAAACCTGTATCAAGACACAACGTTAATCTCTTACCAAGTGAGCCCAGAAGTTGCATGTACAAGCCATGACACGGCAACAATGAGTTTCACCGTAAGTTTTTCATTTGTATACGTACTTTTAACAGAGATGACCACGTCAGAAATGCCACTGGCACTCTATGGCACGCAAAATGATACTCGTTGACATTTTATGTACAAGGGACGTAATTCGTTTACGGGTAAATAGAAAAAATAGAGATAACGTTGCTCTTTCTGCGATCTGAGTGTCCAAATGGTTATTATTTATAAAGGTATTACGTATATAATGTGTAGAATATTATCTGGCGTGTTGTTATGGTTGTTACTATGATACTTGTTATGATTATTGCAGCAAACCTGTATCAAGACACAACGTTAATCTCTTACCAAGTGAGCCCAGAAGTTGCATGTACAAGCCATGACACGGCAACAATGAGTTTCACCGTAAGTTTTTCATTTGTATACGTACTTTCAACAGAGATGACCACGTCAGATATGCCACTGGCAGTCTATGGCACGCAAAATGATACTCGTTGACATTTTATGTCCAAGGGACGTAATTCGTTTACGGGTAAATAGAAAAAAATAGAGATAACGTTGCTCTTTCTGCGATCTGAGTGTCCAAATGGTTATTATTTATAAAGGTATTACGTATAGAATATGTACATTATTATCTGGCGTGTTGTAATGGTTGTTACTATGATACTTGTTATGATTATTGCAGCAAACCTGTATCAAGACACAACGTTAATCTCTTACCAAGTGAGCCCAGAAGTTGCATGTACAAGCCATGACACGGCAACAATGAGTTTCACCGTAAGTTTTTCATTCGTATACGTACTTTCAACAGAGATGACCACGTCAGAAATGCCACTGGCACTCTATGGCACGCAAAATGATACTCGTTGACATTTTATGTCCAAGGGACGTAATTCGTTTACGGGTAAATAGAAAAAATAGAGATAACGTTGCTCTTTCTGCGATCTGAGTGTCCAAATGGTTATTATTTATAAAGGTATTACGTATAGAATATGTACATTATTATCTGGCGTGTTGTAATGGTTGTTACTATGATACTTGTTATGATTATTGCAGCAAACCTGTATCAAGACACAACGTTAATCTCTTACCAAGTGAGCCCAGAAGTTGCATGTACAAGTCATGACACGGCAACAATGAGTTTCACCGTAAGTTTTTCATTTGTATACGTACTTTCAACAGAGATGACCAAGTCAGAAATGCCACTGGCACTCTATGGCACGCAAAATGATACTCGTTGACATTTTATGTCCAAGGGACGTAATTCGTTTACGGGTAAATAGAAAAAATAGAGATAACGTTGCTCTTTCTGCGATCTGAGTGTCCAAATGGTTATTATTTATAAAGGTATTACGTATAGAATATGTACATTATTATCTGGCGTGTTGTAATGGTTGTTACTATGATACTTGTTATGATTATTGCAGCAAACCTGTATCAAGACACAACGTTAATCTCTTACCAAGTGAGCCCAGAAGTTGCATGTACAAGCCATGACACGTCAACAATGAGTTTCACCGTAAGTTTTTCATTTGTATACGTACTTTCAACAGAGATGACCACGTCAGAAATGCCACTGGCACTCTATGGCACGCAAAATGATACTCGTTGACATTTTATGTCCAAGGGACGTAATTCGTTTACGGGTAAATAGAAAAAATAGAGATAACGTTGCTCTTTCTGCGATCTGAGTGTCCAATTGGTTATTATTTATAAAGGTATTACGTAAAGAATATGTACATTATTATCTGGCGTGTTGTGATGGTTGTTACTATCATACTTGTTATGATTATTGCAGCAAACCTATATCAAGACACAACGTTAATCTCTTACCAAGTGAGCCCAGAAGTTGCATGTACAAGCCATGACACGGCAACAATGAGTTTCACCGTAAGTTTTTCATTTGTATACGTACTTTCAACAGAGATGACCACGTCAGAAATGCCACTGGCACTCTATGGCACGCAAAATGATACTCGTTGACATTTTATGTCCAAGGGACGTAATTCGTTTACGGGTAAATAGAAAAAATAGAGATAACGTTGCTCTTTCTGCGATCTGAGTGTCCAAATGGTTATTATTTATAAAGGTATTACGTATAGAATATGTACATTATTATCTGGCGTGTTGTAATGGTTGTTACTATGATACTTGTTATGATTATTGCAGCAAACCTGTATCAAGACACAACGTTAAACTCTTACCAAGTGAGCCCAGAAGTTGCATGTACAAGTCATGACACGGCAACAATGAGTTTCACCGTAAGTTTTTCATTTGTATACGTACTTTCAACAGAGATGACCACGTCAGAAATGCCACTGGCACTCTATGGCACGCAAAATGATACTCGTTGACATTTTATGTCCAAGGGACGTAATTCCTTTACGGGTAAATAGAAAAAATAGAGATAACGTTGCTCTTTCTGCGATCTGAGTGTCCAAATGGTTATTATTTATAAAGGTATTACGTATAGAATATGTACATTTTTATATGGCGTGTTGTAATGGTTGTTACTATGATACTTGTTATGATTATTGCAGCAAACCTGTATCAAGACACAACGTTAATCTCTTACCAAGTGAGCCCAGAAGTTGCATGTACAAGCCATGACACGGCAACAATGAGTTTCACCGTAAGTTTTTCATTTGTGAACGTACTTTCAACAGAGATGACCACGTCAGAAATGCCATTGGCACTCTATGGCACGCAAAATGATACTCGTTGACATTTTATGTCCAAGGGACGTAATTCGTTTACGGGTAAATAGAAAAAATAGAGATAACGTTGCTCTTTCTGCGATCTGAGTGTCCAAATGGTTATTATTTATAAAGGTATTACGTAAAGAATATGTACATTATTATCTGGCGTGTTGTAATGGTTGTTACTATGATACTTGTTATGATTATTGCAGCAAACCTGTATCAAGACACAACGTTAATCTCTTACCAAGTGAGCCCAGAAGTTGCATGTACAAGCCATGACACGGCAACAATGAGTTTCACCGTAAGTTTTTCATTTGTATACGTACTTTCAACAGAGATGACCACGTCAGAAATGCCACTGGCACTCTATGGCACGCAAAATGATACTCGTTGACATTTTATGTCCAAGGGACGTAATTCGTTTACGGGTAAATAGAAAAAATAGAGATAACGTTGCTCTTTCTGCGATCTGAGTGTCCAAATGGTTATTATTTATAAAGGTATTACGTATAGAATATGTACATTATTATCTGGCGTGTTGTAATGGTTGTTACTATGATACTTGTTATGATTATTGCAGCAAACCTGTATCAAGACACAACGTTAATCTCTTACCAAGTGAGCCCAGAAGTTGCATGTACAAGCCATGACACGGCAACAATGAGTTTCACCGTAAGTTTTTCATTTGTATACGTACTTTCAACAGAGATGACCACGTCAGAAATGCCACTGGCACTCTATGGCACGCAAAATGATACTCGTTGACATTTTATGTCCAATGGACGTAATTCGTTTACGGGTAAATAGAAAAAATAGAGATAACGTTGCTCTTTCTGCGATCTGAGTGTCCAAATGGTTATTATTTATAAAGGTATTACGTATAGAATATGTACATTATTATCTGGCGTGTTGTAATGGGTGTTACTATGATACTTGTTATGATTATTGCAGCAAACCTGTATCAAGACACAACGTTAATCTCTTACCAAGTGAGCCCAGAAGTTGCATGTACAAGCCATGACACGGCAACAATGAGTTTCACCGTAAATTTTTCATTTGTATACGTACTTTCAACAGAGATGACCACGTCAGAAATGCCACTGGCACTCTATGGCACGCAAAATGATACTCGTTGACATTTTATGTCCAAGGGACGTAATTCGTTTACGGGTAAATAGAAAAAATAGAGATAACGTTGCTCTTTCTGCGATCTGAGTGTCCAAATGGTTATTATTTATAAAGGTATTACGTAAAGAATATGTACATTATTATCTGGCGTGTTGTAATGGTTGTTACTATGATACTTGTTATGATTATTGCAGCAAACCTGTATCAAGACACAACGTTAATCTCTTACCAAGTGAGCCAGAAGTTGCATGTACAAAGCCATGACACGGCAACAATGAGTTTCACCGTAAGTTTTTCATTTGTATACGTACTTTCAACAGAGATGACCACGTCAGAAATGCCACTGGCACTCTATGGCACGCAAAATGATACTCGTTGACATTTTATGTCCAAGGGACGTAATTCGTTTACGGGTAAATAGAAAAAATAGAGATAACGTTGCTCTTTCTGCGATCTGAGTGTCCAAATGGTTATTATTTATAAAAGTATTACGTATAGAATATGTACATTATTATCTGGCGTGTTGTAATGGTTGTTACTATGATACTTGTTATGATTATTGCAGCAAACCTGTATCAAGACACAACGTTAATCTCTTACCAAGTGAGCCAGAAGTTGCATGTACAAACCATGACACGGCAACAATGAGTTTCACCGTAAGTTTTTCATTTGTATACGTACTTTCAACAGAGATGACCACGTCAGAAATGCCACTGGCACTCTATGGAACGCAAAATGATACTCGTTGACATTTTATGTCCATGGGACGTAATTCGTTTACGGGTAAATAGAAAAAAATAGAGATAACGTTGCTCTTTCTGCGATCTGAGTGTCCAAATGGTTATTATATATAAAGGTATTACGTAAAGAATATGTACATTATTATCTGGCGTGTTGTAATGGTTGTTACTATGATACTTGTTATGATTATTGCAGCAAACCTGTATCAAGACACAACGTTAATCTCTTACCAAGTGAGCCCAGAAGTTGCATGTACAAGCCATGACACGGCAACAATGAGTTTCACCGTAAGTTTTTCATTTGTATACGTACTTTCAACAGAGATGACCACGTCAGAAATGCCACTGGCACTCTATGGCACGCAAAATGATACTCGTTGACATTGTATGTCCAAGGGACGTAATTCGTTTACGGGTAAATAGAAAAAATAGAGATAACGTTGCTCTTTCTACGATCTGAGTGTCCAAATGGTTATTATTTATAAAGGTATTACGTATAGAATATGTACATTATTATCTGGCGTGTTGTAATGGTTGTTACTATGATACTTGTTATGATTATTGCAGCAAACCTGTATCAAGACACAACGTTAATCTCTTACCAAGTGAGCCCAGAAGTTGCATGTACAAGCCATGACACGTCAACAATGAGTTTCACCGTAAGTTTTTCATTTGTATACGTACTTTCAACAGAGATGACCACGTCAGAAATGCCACTGGCACTCTATGGCACGCAAAATGATACTCGTTGACATTTTATGTCCAAGGGACGTAATTCGTTTACGGGTAAATAGAAAAAATAGAGATAACGTTGCTCTTACTGCGATCTGAGTGTCCAAATGGTTATTATTTATAAAGGTATTACGTATAGAATATGTACATTATTATCTGGCGTGTTGTAATGGTTGTTACTATGATACTTGTTATGATTATTGCAGCAAACCTGTATCAAGACACAACGTTAATCTCTTACCAAGTGAGCCCAGAGGTTGCATGTACAAGCCATGACACGGCAACAATGAGTTTCACCGTAAGTTTTTCATTTGTATACGTACTTTCAACAGAGATGACCACGTCAGAAATGCCACTGGCACTCTATGGCACGCAAAATGATACTCGTTGACATTTTATGTCCAAGGGACGTAATTCGTTTACGGGTAAATAGAAAAAATAGAGATAACGTTGCTCTTTCTGCGATCTGAGTGTCCAAATGGTTATTATTTATAAAGGTATTACGTAAAGAATATGTCCATTATTATCTGGCGTGTTGTAATGGTTGTTACTATGATACTTGTTATGATTATTGCAGCAAACCTGTATCAAGACACAACGTTAATCTCTTACCAAGTGAGCCCAGAAGTTGCATGTACCAGCCATGACACGGCAACAATGAGTTTCACCGTAAGTTTTTCATTTGTATACGTACTTTCAACAGAGATGACCACGTCAGAAATGCCACTGGCAGTCTGTGGCACGCAAAATGATACTCGTTGACATTTTATGTCCAAGGGACGTAATTCGTTTACGGGTAAATAGAAAAAAATAGAGATAACGTTGCTCTTTCTGCGATCTGAGTGTCCAAATGGTTATTATTTATAAAGGTATTACGTATAGAATATGTACATTATTATCTGGCGTGTTGTAATGGTTGTTACTATGATACTTGTTATGATTATTGCAGCAAACCTGTATCAAGACACAACGTTAATCTCTTACCAAGTGAGACCAGAAGTTGCATGTACAAGCCATGACACGGCAACAATGAGTTTCACCGTAAGTTTTTCATTTGTATACGTACTTTCAACGGAGATGACCACGTCAGAAATGCCACTGGCACTCTATGGCACGTAAAATGATACTCGTTGACATTTTATGTCCAAGGGACGTAATTCGTTTACGGGTAAATAGAAAAAATAGAGATAACGTTGCTCTTTCTGCGATCTGAGTGTCCAAATGGTTATTATTTATAAAGGTATTACGTAAAGAATATGTACATTATTATCTGGCGTGTTGTAATGGTTGTTACTATGATACTTGTTATGATTATTGCAGCAAACCTGTATCAAGACACAACGTTAATCTCTTACCAAGTGAGCCCAGAAGTTGCATGTACAAGCCATGACACGGCAACAATGAGTTTCATCGTAAGTTTTTCATTTGTATACGTACTTTCAACAGAGATGACCACGTCAGAAATGCCACTGGCAGTCTATGGCACGCAAAATGATACTCGTTGACATTTTATGTCCAAGGGACGTAATTCGTTTACGGGTAAATAGAAAAAATAGAGATAACGTTGCTCTTTCTGCGAACTGAGTGTCCAAATGGTTATTATTTATAAAGGTATTACGTATAGAATATGTACATTATTATCTGGCGTGTTGTAATAGTTGTTACTATGATACTTGTTATGATTATTGCAGCAAACCTGTATCAAGACACAACGTTCATCTCTTACCAAGTGAGCCCAGAAGTTGCATGTACAAGCCATGACACGGCAACAATGAGTTTCACCGTAAGTTTTTCATTTGTATACGTACTTTCAACAGAGATGACCACGTCAGAAATGCCACTGGCACTCTATGGCACGCAAAATGATACTCGTTGACATTTTATGTCCAAGGGACGTAATTCGTTTACGGGTAAATAGAAAAAATAGAGATAACGTTGCTCTTTCTGCGATCTGAGTGTCCAAATGGTTATTATTTATAAAGGTATTACGTATAGAATATGTACAATATTATCTGGCGTGTTGTAATGGTTGTTACTATGATACTTGTTATGATTATTGCAACAAACCTGTATCAAGACACAACGTTAATCTCTTACTGTCACAGGATGACCTTAGTGGTTGGGCTAACTCAGGAAAGAATCAATGACGGTGAATGCATTTACATAAGTTTAATGCAACTTTTAAAATATGTTTAATATATATACAATTATCTAAAAAAACAAGCGAATACACAAATGAACTACATATACTACTATTGTACAATACACTGCAATACACTATTGTATTAAACCGGTCATTATGTGCGGCGACTTAAATAGTCTGCCCCAATATTGTACTTTCCACGGTCTATTACACCGACTCTACTGTTGCTAATAACGCTACTTCCTGCTACTACCAGAACTCCAACTTTACACATCGCATCCATCGCATTACCAGTATACTGTTTGCGAAATGGAGTAGGGTCTCTCGTTTCCCTAATCGGCTTTGCTAAAGTGTGCTTAAAGCTACACTGCACTACATCTGTTGGTCTCGACTTATCGGACCGAACAGTACTACACTCAGAGTCTAAACGACTTATCTCTCGTTTCTCTGCTACACTAAGCATGCCCGATATGTCTACATCGGCTGCTGTCTCCTTACCTACACTAGTGGGAAAATACATGGGACTAGTGTCCTCACTACTGTCTTCCTCACTATCCTCAATAACTGCAACATTAACTACGGTTAACACCCCTTGTTGCACATTATCGGTTCTACTGATATACTCTTTCAGCATATTCGCATGAAAGGTCTTTAACTTTCCGTTTATCTCGATACGGTAATCCATAGTGTTCACTATCCCTCTAACGTAAAACGGACCTTTCCATTGTAATAACAACTTGTTATTGTCGGTCGGGAGTAACAGTAACACCTGGTCATCTATCTTAAACTTCCTAGCTCTGGCTTTCTGGTCATAGTACCGTTTATACTTGGTACTTGCCTTAACTAACTGACTTTGAGCTATCTTACAAGTCTCCTCTAGTTTCTCCTTCAGATCTAAAACATACTGATATGTAGTCTTAACCTCATCACTATCTACTTCACCTGCCCACATCTCTCTAAGAATCCTCATGGGACCTCTAACTGACCTACCGTACAATAACTCAAATGGGGAAAATCCTAAACTCTCTTGTGGAACCTCTCTAAATGCAAACAATAAAGCATTGAGATACTTGTCCCAATCTTTGGGTCTCTCGGTACACATACGCCGTAACATTTGCTTTAACGTCCCGTTAAATCGTTCGACTAACCCGTTACACATAGGGTGATATGGTGTTGTCATGATTTGACGCAAAGACAATAACCTGCTTACTTCAGCCATAAGTTCTGACGTAAACTGTGACCCACAATCAGTCAGCATTTCCTCTGGTACACCTAGCCTACTGAACATATCAACTAATGCCTCAGCTACTCTCTCAGTTTCAATTGAGGGCAATGCGACTGCCTCCGGATATCTAGTTGCATAGTCTACCATGGTTAAAATGTACCTATTTTTCCTATCCGACACTGGAAAAATTGGTCCAACTATGTCTACGGCTACCCGCTTAAATGGTGTATCTATTAGTGGCATCTGACCTAAATGTACTTTGGTCACTCGACCTTTTGGTACTGTCCTTTGGCATACATCGCAGGACCTACAATACCTAGTTACATCTCCACTAACGCCTGGCCAATAAAATTCTGCCAATACTCTATCTGACGTTTTCTTTACGCCTAAATGACCTCCCATAATCGACTCATGAGCTACCTTAAGCACTGTCGTTCTATACTGGGTAGGTACCACTAATTGGTGAAACTGTCTACTACCACTATCTTCAAATTCTCTGTACAATAACCTATTATTATGTACAAACTTACAACTACCGGACCCTTTACACTTCTTCACTACACCATCCTTGGCCTTCACCTTACAAGGACCTAATGACTCGTCTTGAGTTTGTGCTTCTATAAACTCCGCTTTAGATATGTCACCTACGGCTGCAGGAACCTTTAATTTTCTATAAGCCTGAGCTTGCTTCTGAACCTGCGCTCTAGTCTCTACGGCATTACTTATGCTACTTCTAAAATCGGACATTACCGGAAGTGCTGAACCATCTATGTTCCCTATCGTTAAATCATACATCGGGTCATCCATACATAGTGCCTCTGTAGTCCCTTTAAAGAAAGGTGTATCTACATCTATTCTCGCTATTGGCACGTGCTCTACCGACTTATTTAGCAACATACACGGTGACTGTTTACCTACCAACTGGTCATCCGTAACTAAACTACGCCTAACTACCACACCTGTACAACCTGTATCCCTCATTACAATTACGTCCGTGCCATTCACACTACCATCTGCCGTTGGAAGATTTGCATACGGAAAGAGACATGTTCCGATCTTCGTCATTACACCATCCGCTTTAACACAACAGCTACTACTCTCGGTTTTAATAACCGGACTATTACTACCTCTGCCTCTACCTCTACCTCGGTTTTGACCACCTCTACCGAAATACCATGGGTTGTTAAAACCTTGGTTCTGACTCCCTACATTGTTGTCCACTCTACTATTTTCACTAAAATTGTCTACGACAGCGGACACTTTCACCGCTTTCCTACACTCATGTGAAGCATGATTCCCATTACAGTGACGACAACGAATAAAAGGTCTACCTATGTTACCACTATTGCTACCTCCTCTAGAACCCATCGAACTACCTCCACCTCTGTAGTTTCCACTCTGGCCTTTCTGTTTATGATCGTCCCCTTGCCTATCTCTAAAAGTTCTGTCTTTCGACACTACATTATGAGCTCCACCTCTAGCCTCGGCAAACTGATCTGCTTGTGTTGCCATTTCTCCTACACTAGCTAATTTTCTTTCTTTCAGAAATAAGAACAGATCTCTACTACAAACATTGAATAGCTGGTCCCGCAACAAGAAATCTATGAGGCCCTGATAAGTCTGCGCTACCTTCCCTAACTCTAACCACCTATCTAAGTAATTTCTAGACCTACTAATAAACTGAATAAATGACTCGCCTTTCTCAGGCAGACAAGCTCTAAACCGCTTTCTAAAACCTTCTTCAGTTAACTCAAATCTCTTTAAAAGAGCATCCTTTAACTTGTCATAGTCAAGAGCATCTAAACTAGGTAATCTAGAAAATACATCTAAGGCCTTGCCTCTCAATAACGCACTTAAATGAACTGCCCACTTATCTTTGGTCCATTCCTGTAACTCAGCATAACGTTCGAAGCGTAACAAGTAACTGTCCATGTTATCTTTGTCAGCATCAAAGTATGGTAACTTCGAACTTTTTAACTTCCCAGAATAACTATCTTTCCCTACAGTTCCACTGTCCTTACTATGTGTCTTAGCTGCTTCCAACTCTAAAGCTAACTTATGATCAAACTCGTTTTGCTCCCTTTCCATTATCATCTTAGCCTTAGCTAGTCTACCATCTGTTTCGAACCTCTCATGTTCCAACTCTTGCTTCTCCTTTACTATTCTACTTTCTAATTCTACCTTCTCTTTATCATCATCTCGCTTCTCTTTAGCTAATCTACCTTCTAAATCCAACTTCTCTTTAGCTAATCTACTTTCTAATTCTAGCTGCTCTGTGGCTAGTCTACTTTCTTCATCTCGCTTCTCTTTCGCTAATCTACTTTCGAATTCTAACCTATCTTTCTCTTCATCCCTTTCCCGCTTTGCTAATTCTCTTTCCTTAAGTCTAAATTCCCTTTCCCTAGCCTGTTCGTCTTTAACAAAGGTTCTAAGCTCCTCTCCAGCATACCCTAACTCCTTTCCCATTTCCGTAAGATCCTTTATGGACGTCATGTCTATGGACATTGTGGACTACTAACTACAATAATTACAATACACACGTCACTAATAATTCTACTCACTTAACTACTAATGGTAAGTCACTGTGTCCTCAGTAAATACCTGGGCATCATCATCGGACAAGTTACATACACATTAGTACTAGCGCTAACTACTAACGATTATGTGTAGATAGTATCTAGCTTCCACAAAACATATGCACTACATAAAATATCTTAATTTGATATTGGACATAAACCTTAAACAATCATCGAAATGTGTATAACATGTACATGTATATTTACTTCTCCCATCAATATAAGTATACTCGAGTGTCACAGCATGAGTAGAACGTCTTGTTCGCCAACCTAATTGGATACTATGTGTATATCAAGGGAGGTTAAAACAAACACCCAAATTATTGAGCAAAAGTGCCTCAGACCCACTCGTGTAGACCACTGCGACCTCGCGCCAAGGAAAGAACGGACAAAACAACAGTTTGGACTCACCCTACCCTTGTCGTGTCTTGACTTGTCTTCCAAGCTGTGGCCGTTATCGTCGACAGTCGCCTTGATGGATCAGAGGGTGGTACACAATTCTAAAATAATAAGTAGAGATTTAGTATATCATCATAAAGATCACTTATTGATTCTTTCCCTCCGTAGTTGCCCAAAATCCCACTACTCTGTAAACCAGTTGTCACAGGATGACCTTAGTGGTTGGGCTAACTCAGGAAAGAATCAATGACGGTGAATGCATTTACATAAGTTTAATGCAACTTTTAAAATATGTTTAATATATATACAATTATCTAAAAATACAAGCGAATACACAAATGAACTATGAAAAGAATGTTCTCCTGAACGTTTAAGACGTTCTTAGTATTGTTATAAATACTGAATGTCTAAGACACTAAAGTGTTGTTAAAGCTATAACAATGTTGATCTAGCGCGATAACTGTGATGCGCGAGAGCTCATGAAGATGATGATGCGCGAATTCAATGGATGATTGTCATCAAATGCCTTCTGTAAGGGTTGATGACGCGATGCAATGATAGTTAATCTCCACTGAGATTGTGAATGATATTCCTCCAGTGAAGACTGGTAACGGGCCCACCTTGTGTCCCGGGGGTTGTCGTTAGTAAAACCTGGCTGCGCAGGTACGGGGACCGTCTCCACCGCTTGTAACGTTAGTCGTGGAAGCTTAGCTCCACTCCTGGATATCCAAACCTAGATGGCTTACTCCAATCCTGGATGGCTTATATCCTGGATGGCTTAGGCTGTAATTATACATACGTTTTAGATGTCGGTTGACAAACATAACAATCTTGCATAATTACCATTACCCAAACAAATCATTATTCAATCAATATATGTAAGCTGTACTAATGATGAGTAGCAATGTATACATATTCTACAACGCCATGTATACGCTATGTACGTCGCTGTTAATCAATGCCCCTAATACATGTAATATAAACATGATCAAATTACTCATATATTACACTCACTGAGTTATGCATGCACGCATTTATTCTTGTCACTCATCTCATTGTTAACTAATGTTAACAATCGTGTATTACAATCACCGAGTTATACGCCAACGTTAACTAATGCACCTATTATCCACTGTTATCAAATTAATATTGTTTTACAATTAATGATCAATTACAATAATTACATCTAATATAGTAACTTCAAAATCATATGCTAGTCTAAAGTTATGTTTGAGAAACATCAATGCTAACCGGATGTCGTAACCGCCAAACAAGATGGCGCCGCCCACTGAATACAAATATACGATAAAAGTTTAATAAAACTACTAACCACATGTTGCCTGTGAAATTTGCCGTCCAATCTCTGTTCCAACAAAGTACTATCGATGATCCCGGCGAAAGCTAGAAGACAATGGGTTTTATAGAAAACATTACGCCCAAATCATTATTTCCCCCGTTCAGTCCGTGACAAACGTGGCTAAATCTACAGTATTGAATCTACACGACAGGCCCCTTATACAATTTTGCCGTTTAAGGAAAATATGCCTATACGTTTACATGCATTAGCACAAAACTAAACTTATGACATGGCCTCTCTGGCGGCCACTTAATATGTGCACGCTTTTACGTGTTAAATGAATAGATCATGAATATTGTGAAATTGTTTCAACTCGAACAATAGATTTTGGGTGTAACCGATACAAGAGCTATATACGACCAGTACGCTCTACCCGTGACATTTTGTGACACTTACCAAGTTAGCCCAGAAGTTGCATGTACAAGCCATGACACGGCAACAATGAGTTTCACCGTAAGTTTTTCATTTGTATACGTACTTTCAACAGAGATGACCACGTCAGAAATGCCACTGGCACTCTATGGCACGCAAAATGATACTCGTTGACATTTTATGTCCAAGGGACGTAATTCGTTTACGGGTAAATAGAAAAAATAGAGATAACGTTGCTCTTTCTGCGATCTGAGTGTCCAAATGGTTATTATTTATAAAGGTATTACGTAAAGAATATGTACATTATTATCTGGCGTGTTGTAATGGTTGTTACTATGATACTTGTTATGATTATTGCAGCAAACCTGTATCAAGACACAACGTTAATCTCTTACCAAGTGAGCCCAGAAGTTGCATGTACAAGCCATGACACGGCAACAATGAGTTTCACCGTAAGTTTTTCATTTGTATACGTACTTTCAACAGAGATGACCACGTCAGAAATGCCACTGGCTCTCTATGGCACGCAAAATGATACTCGTTGACATTTTATGTCCAAGGGACGTAATTCGTTTACGGGTAAATAGAAAAAATAGAGATAACGTTGCTCTTTCTGCGATCTGAGTGTCCAAATGGTTATTATTTATAAAGGTATTACGTATAGAATATGTACATTATTATCTGGCGTGTTGTAATGGTTGTTACTATGATACTTGTTATGATTATTGCAGCAAACCTGTATCAAGACACAACGTTAATCTCTTACCAAGTGAGCCCAGAAGTTGCATGTACAAGCCATGACACGGCAACAATGAGTTTCACCGTAAGTTTTTCATTTGTATACATACTTTCAACGGAGATGACCACGTCAGAAATGCCACTGGCACTCTATGGCACGTAAAATGATACTCGTTGACATTTTATGTCCAAGGGACGTAATTCGTTTACGGGTAAATAGAAAAAATAGAGATAACGTTGCTCTTTCTGTGATCTGAGTGTCCAAATGGTTATTATTTATAAAGGTATTACGTAAAGAATATGTACATTATTATCTGGCGTGTTGTAATGGTTGTTACTATGATACTTGTTATGATTATTGCAGCAAACCTGTATCAAGACACAACGTTAATCTCTTACCAAGTGAGCCCAGAAGTTGCATGTACAAGCCATGACACGGCAACAATGAGTTTCACCATAAGTTTTTCATTTGTATACGTACTTTCAACAGAGATGACCACGTCAGAAATGCCACTGGCACTCTATGGCACGCAAAATGATACTCGTTGACATTTTATGTCCAAGGGACGTAATTCGTTTACGGGTAAATAGAAAAAATAGAGATAACGTTGCTCTTTCTGCGATCTGAGTGTCCAAATGGTTATTATTTATAAAGGTATTACGTATAGAATATGTACATTATTATCTGGCGTGTTGTAATGGTTGTTACTATGATACTTGTTATGATTATTGCAGCAAACCTGTATCAAGACACAACGTTAATCTCTTACCAAGTGAGCCCAGAAGTTGCATGTACAAGCCATGACACGGCAACAATGAGTTTCACCGTAAGTTTTTCATTTGTATACGTACTTTCAACGGAGATGACCACGTCAGAAATGCCACTGGCACTCTATGGCACGTAAAATGATACTCGTTGACATTTTATGTCCAAGGGACGTAATTCGTTTACGGGTAAATAGAAAAAATAGAGATAACGTTGCTCTTTCTGTGATCTGAGTGTCCAAATGGTTATTATTTATAAAGGTATTACGTAAAGAATATGTACATTATTATCTGGCGTGTTGTAATGGTTGTTACTATGATACTTGTTATGATTATTGCAGCAAACCTGTATCAAGACACAACGTTAATCTCTTACCAAGTGAGCCCAGAAGTTGCATGTACAAGCCATGACACGGCAACAATGAGTTTCACCGTAAGTTTTTCATTTGTATACGTACTTTCAACAGAGATGACCACGTCAGAAATGCCACTGGCAGTCTATGGCACGCAAAATGATACTCGTTGACATTTTATGTCCAAGGGACGTAATTCGTTTACGGGTAAATAGAAAAAATAGAGATAACGTTGCTCTTTCTGCGAACTGAGTGTCCAAATGGTTACTATTTATAAAGGTATTACGTATAGAATATGTACATTATTATCTGGCGTGTTGTAATAGTTGTTACTATGATACTTGTTATGATTATTGCAGCAAACCTGTATCAAGACACAACGTTAATCTCTTACCAAGTGAGCCCAGAAGTTGCATGTACAAGCCATGACACGGCAACAATGAGTTTCACCGTAAGTTTTTCATTTGTATACGTACTTTCAACAGAGATGACCACGTCAGAAATGCCACTGGCACTCTATGGCACGCAAAATGATACTCGTTGACATTTTATGTCCAAGGGACGTAATTCGTTTACGGGTAAATAGAAAAAATAGAGATAACGTTGCTTTTTCTGCGATCTGAGTGTCCAAATGGTTATTATTTATAAAGGTATTACGTATAGAATATGTACAATATTATCTGGCGTGTTGTAATGGTTGTTACTATGATACTTGTTATGATTATTGCAGCAAACCTGTATCAAGACACAACGTTAATCTCTTACCAAGTGAGCCCAGAAGTTGCATGTACAAGCCATGACACGGCAACAATGAGTTTCACCGTAAGTTTTTCATTTCTATACGTACTTTCAACAGAGATGACCACTTCAGAAATGCCACTGGCACTCTATGGCACGCAAAATGATACTCGTTGACATTTTATGTCCAAGGGACGTAATTCGTTTACGGGTAAATAGAAAAAATAGAGATAACGTTGCTCTTTCTGCGATCTGAGTGTCCAAATGGTTATTATTTATAAAGGTATTACGTATAGAATATGTACATTATTATCTGGCGTGTTGTAATGGTTGTTACTATGATACTTGTTATGATTATTGCAGCAAACCTGTATCAAGACACAACGTTAATCTCTTACCAAGTGAGCCCAGAAGTTGCATGTACAAGCCATGACACGGCAACAATGAGTTTCACCGTAAGTTTTTCATTTGTATACGTACTTTCAACAGAGATGACCACGTCAGAAATGCCACTGGCAGTCTATGGCACGCAAAATGATACTCGTTGACATTTTATGTCCAAGGGACGTAATTCGTTTACGGGTAAATAGAAAAAATAGAGATAACGTTGCTCTTTCTGCGATCTGAGTGTCCAAATGGTTATTATTTATAAAGGTATTACGTATAGAATATGTACATTATTATCTGGCGTGTTGTAATGGTTGTTACTATGATACTTGTTATGATTATTGCAGCAAACCTGTATCAAGACACAACGTTAATCTCTTACCAAGTGAGCCCAGAAGTTGCATGTACAAGCCATGACACGGCAACAATGAGTTTCACCGTAAGTTTTTCATTTGTATACGTACTTTCAACAGAGATGACCACGTCAGAAATGCCACTGGCACTCTATGGCACGCAAAATGATACTCGTTGACATTTTATGTCCAAGGGACGTAATTCGTTTACGGGTAAATAGAAAAAATAGAGATAACGTTGCTCTTTCTGCGATCTGAGTGTCCAAATGGTTATTATTTATAAAGGTATTACGTAAAGAATATGTACATTATTATCTAGCGTGTTGTAATGGTTGTTACTATGATACTTGTTATGATTATTGCAGCAAACCTGTATCAAGACACAACGTTAATCTCTTACCAAGTGAGCCCAGAAGTTGCATGTACAAGCCATGACACGGCAACAATGAGTTTCACCGTAAGTTTTTCATTTGTATACGTACTTTCAACAGAGATGACCACGTCAGAAATGCCACTGGCACTCTATGGCACGCAAAATGATACTCGTTGACATTTTATGTCCAAGGGACGTAATTCGTTTACGGGTAAATAGAAAAAATAGAGATAACGTTGCTCTTTCTGCGATCTGAGTGTCCAAATGGTTATTATTTATAAAGGTATTACGTATAGAATATGTACATTATTATCTGGCGTGTTGTAATGGTTGTTACTATGATACTTGTTATGATTATTGCAGCAAACCTGTATCAAGACACAACGTTAATCTCTTACCAAGTGAGCCCAGAAGTTGCATGTGCAAGCCATGACACGGCAACAATGAGTTTCACCGTAAGTTTTTCATTTGTATACGTACTTTCAACAGAGATGACCACGTCAGAAATGCCACTGGCACTCTATGGCACGCAAAATGATACTCGTTGACATTTTATGTCCAAGGGACGTAATTCGTATACGGGTAAATAGAAAAAATAGAGATAACGTTGCTCTTTCTGCGATCTGAGTGTCCAAATGGTTATTATTTATAAAGGTATTACGTATAGAATATGTACATTATTATCTGGCGTGTTGTAATGGTTGTTAACATGATACTTTTTATGATTATTGCAGCAATCCTGTATCAAGACACAACGTTAATCTCTTACCGAGTGAGCCCAGAAGTTGCATGTACAAGCCATGACACGGCAACAATGAGTTTCACCGTAAGTTTTTCATTTGTATACGTACTTTCAACAGAGATTACCACGTCAGAAATGCCACTGGCACTCTATGGCACGCAAAATGATACTCGTTGACATTTTATGTCCAAGAGACGTAATTCGTTTACGGGTAAATAGAAAAAATAGAGATAACGTTGCTCTTTCTGCGATCTAAGTGTCCAAATGGTTATTATTTATAAAGGTATTACGTAAAGAATTTGTACATTATTATCTGGCGTGTTGTAATGGTTGTTACTATGATACTTGTTATGATTATTGCAGCAAACCTGTATCAAGACACAACGTTAATCTCTTACCAAGTGAGCCCAGAAGTTGCATGTACAAGCCATGACACGGCAACAATGAGTTTCACCGTAAGGTTTTCATTTGTATACGTACTTTCAACAGAGATGACCACGTCAGAAATGCCACTGGCACTCTATGGCACGCAAAATGATACTCGTTGACATTTTATGTCCAAGGGACGTAATTCGTTTACGGGTAAATAGAAAAAATAGAGATAACGTTGCTCTTTCTGCGATCTGAGTGTCCAAATGGTTATTATTTATAAAGGTATTACGTAAAGAATATGTACATTATTATATGGCGTGTTGTAAGTGTTGTTACTATGATACTTGTTATGATTATTGCAGCAAACCTGTATCAAGACACAACGTTAATCTCTTACCAAGTGAGCCCAGAAGTTGCATGTACAAGCCATGACACGGCAACAATGAGTTTCACCGTAAGTTTTTCATTTGTATACGTACTTTCAACAGAGATGACCACGTCAGAAATGCCACTGGCACTCTATGGCACGCAAAATGATACTCGTTGACATTTTATGTCCAAGGGACGTAATTCGTTTACGGGTAAATAGAAAAAATAGAGATAACGTTGCTCTTTCTGCGAACTGAGTGTCCAAATGGTTATTATTTATAAAGGTATTACGTATACAATATGTACATTATTATCTGGCGTGTTGTAATGGTTGTTACTATGATACTTGTTATGATTATTGCAGCAAACCTGTATCAAGACACAACGTTAATCTCTTACCAAGTGAGCCCAGAAGTTGCATGTACAAGCCATGACACGGCAACAATGAGTTTCACCGTAAGTTTTTCATTTGTATACGTACTTTCAACAGAGATGACCACGTCAGAAATGCCACTGGCACTCTATGGCACGCAAAATGATACTCGTTGACATTTTATGTCCAAGGGACGTAATTCGTTTACGGGTTAATAGAAAAAATAGAGATAACGTTGCTCTTTCTGCGATCTGAGTGTCCAAATGGTTATTATTTATAAAGGTATTACGTATAGAATATGAACATTATTATCTGGCGTGTTGTAATGGTTGTTACTATGATACTTGTTATGATTATTGCAGCAAACCTGTATCAAGACACAACGTTAATCTCTTACCAAGTGAGCCCAGAAGTTGCATGTGCAAGCCATGACACGGCAACAATGAGTTTCACCGTAAGTTTTTCATTTGTATACGTACTTTCAACAGAGATGACCACGTCAGAAATGCCACTGGCACTCTATGGCACGCAAAATGATACTCGTTGACATTTTATGTCCAAGGGACGTAATTCGTATACGGGTAAATAGAAAAAATAGAGATAACGTTGCTCTTTCTGCGATCTGAGTGTCCAAATGGTTATTATTTATAAAGGTATTACGTATAGAATATGTACATTATTATCTGGCGTGTTGTAATGGTTGTTAACATGATACTTGTTATGATTATTGCAGCAAACCTGTATCAAGACACAACGTTAATCTCTTACCGAGTGAGCCCAGAAGTTGCATGTACAAGCCATGACACGGCAACAATGAGTTTCACCGTAAGTTTTTCATTTGTATACGTACTTTCAACAGAGATTACCACGTCAGAAATGCCACTGGCACTCTATGGCACGCAAAATGATACTCGTTGACATTTTATGTCCAAGAGACGTAATTCGTTTACGGGTAAATAGAAAAAATAGAGATAACGTTGCTCTTTCTGCGATCTAAGTGTCCAAATGGTTATTATTTATAAAGGTATTACGTAAAGAATATGTACATTATTATCTGGCGTGTTGTAATGGTTGTTACTATGATACTTGTTATGATTATTGCAGCAAACCTGTATCAAGACACAACGTTAATCTCTTACCAAGTGAGCCCAGAAGTTGCATGTACAAGCCATGACACGGCAACAATGAGTTTCACCGTAAGGTTTTCATTTGTATACGTACTTTCAACAGAGATGACCACGTCAGAAATGCCACTGGCACTCTATGGCACGCAAAATGATACTCGTTGACATTTTATGTCCAAGGGACGTAATTCGTTTACGGGTAAATAGAAAAAATAGAGATAACGTTGCTCTTTCTGCGATCTGAGTGTCCAAATGGTTATTATTTATAAACGTATTACGTAAAGAATATGTACATTATTATATGGCGTGTTGTAAGTGTTGTTACTATGATACTTGTTATGATTATTGCAGCAAACCTGTATCAAGACACAACGTTAATCTCTTACCAAGTGAGCCCAGAAGTTGCATGTACAAGCCATGACACGGCAACAATGAGTTTCACCGTAAGTTTTTCATTTGTATACGTACTTTCAACAGAGATGACCACGTCAGAAATGCCACTGGCACTCTATGGCACGCAAAATGATACTCGTTGACATTTTATGTCCAAGGGACGTAATTCGTTTACGGGTAAATAGAAAAAATAGAGATAACGTTGCTCTTTCTGCGAACTGAGTGTCCAAATGGTTATTATTTATAAAGGTATTACGTATACAATATGTACATTATTATCTGGCGTGTTGTAATGGTTGTTACTATGATACTTGTTATGATTATTGCAGCAAACCTGTATCAAGACACAACGTTAATCTCTTACCAAGTGAGCCCAGAAGTTGCATGTACAAGCCATGACACGGCAACAATGAGTTTCACCGTAAGTTTTTCATTTGTATACGTACTTTCAACAGAGATGACCACGTCAGAAATGCCACTGGCACTCTATGGCACGCAAAATGATACTCGTTGACATTTTATGTCCAAGGGACGTAATTCGTTTACGGGTTAATAGAAAAAATAGAGATAACGTTGCTCTTTCTGCGATCTGAGTGTCCAAATGGTTATTATTTATAAAGGTATTACGTATAGAATATGTACATTATTATCTGGCGTGTTGTAATGGTTGTTACTATGATACTTGTTATGATTATTGCAGCAAACCTGTATCAAGACACAACGTTAATCTCTTACCAAGTGAGCCCAGAAGTTGCACGTACAAGCCATGACACGGCAACAATGAGTTTCACCGTAAGTGTTTCATTTGTATACGTACTTTCAACAGAGATGACCACGTCAGAAATGCCACTGGCACTCTATGGCACGCAAAATGATACTCGTTGACATTGTATGTCCAAAGGACGTATATTGTTTACGGGTAAATAGAAAAAATAGAGATAACGTTGCTCTTTCTGCGATCTGAGTGTCCAAATGGTTATTATTTATAAAGGTATTACGTAAAGAATATGTACATTATTATCTGGCGTGTTGTAATGGTTGTTACTATGATACTTGTTATGATTATTGCAGCAAACCTGTATCAAGACACAACGTTAATCTCTTACCAAGTGAGTCCAGAAGTTGCATGTACAAGCCATGACACGGCAACAATGAGTTTCATCGTAAGTTTTTCATTTGTATACGTACTTTCAACAGAGATGACCACGTCAGAAATGCCACTGGCACTCTATGGCACGCAAAATGATACTCGTTGACATTTTATGTCCAAGGGACGTAATTCGTTTACGGGTAAATAGAAAAAATAGAGATAACGTTGCTCTTTCTGCGATCTGAGTGTCCAAATGGTTATTATTTATAAAGGTATTACGTAAAGAATATGTACATTATTATCTGGCGTGTTGTAATGGTTGTTACTATGATACTTGTTATGATTATTGCAGCAAACCTGTATCAAGACACAACGTTAATCTCTTACCAAGTGAGCCCAGAAGTTGCATGTACAAGCCATGACACGGCAACAATGAGTTTCACCGTAAGTTTTTCATTTGTATACGTACTTTCAACAGAGATGACCACGTCAGAAATGCCACTGGCACTCTATGGCAAGCAAAATGATACTCGTTGACATTTTATGTCCAAGGGACGTAATTCGTTTACGGTAAATAGAAAAAATAGAGATAATGTGCTCTTTCTGCGATCTGAGTGTCCAAATGGTTATTATTTATAAAGGTATTACGTATAGAATATGTACATTATTATCTGGCGTGTTGTAATGGTTGTTACTATGATACTTGTTTTGATTATTGCAGCAAACCTGTATCAAGACACAACGTTAATCTCTTACCAAGTGAGCCCAGAAGTTGCATGTACAAGCCATGACACGGCAACAATGAGTTTCACCGTAAGTTTTTCATTTGTATACGTACTTTCAACAGAGATGACCACGTCAGAAATGCCACTGGCACTCTATGGCACGCAAAATGATACTCGTTGACATTTTATGTCCAAGGGACGTAATTCGTTTACGGGTAAATAGAAAAAATAGAGATAACGTTGCTCTTTCTGCGATCTGAGTGTCCAAATGGTTATTATTTATAAAGGTATTACGTATATAATATGTACAATAGTATCTGGCGTGTTGTAATGGTTGTTACTATGATACTTGTTATGATTATTGCAGCAAACCTGTATCAAGACACAACGTTAATCTCTTACCAAGTGAGCCCAGAAGTTGCATGTACAAGCCATGACACGGCAACAATGAGTTTCACCGTAAGTTTTTCATTTGTATACGTACTTTCAACAGAGATGACCACGTCAGAAATGCCACTGGCAGTCTATGGCACGCAAAATGATACTCGTTGACATTTTATGTCCAAGGGACGTAATTCGTTTACAGGTAAATAGAAAAAATAGAGATAACGTTGCTCTTTCTGCGATCTGAGTGTCCAAATGGTTATTATTTATAAAGGTATTACGTATAGAATATGTACATTATTATCTGGCGTGTTGTAATGGTTGTTACTATGATACTTGTTATGATTATTGCAGCAAACCTGTATCAAGACACAACGTTAATCTCTTACCAAGTGAGCCCAGAAGTTGCATGTACAAGCCATGACACGGCAACAATGAGTTTCACCGTAAGTTTTTCATTTGTATACGTACTTTCACAGAGATGACCACGTCAGAAATGCCACTGGCACTCTATGGCACGCAAAATGATACTCGTTGACATTTTATGGTCCAAGGGACGTAATTCGTTTACGGGTAAATAGAAAAAATAGAGATAACGTTGCTCTTTCTGCGATCTGAGTGTCCAAATTGGTTATTATTTATAAAGGTATTACGTATAGAATATGTACATTATTTATCTGGCGTGTTGTAATGGTTGTTACTATGATTACTTGTTATGATTATTGCAGCAAACCTGTATTAAGACACAACGTTAATCTCTTACCAAGTGAGCCCAGAAGTTGCATGTACAAGCCATGACACGGCAACAATGAGTTTCACCGTAGTTTTTCATTTGTATACGTACTTTCAACAGAGGATGACCACGTCAGAAATGCCACTGGCAGTCTATGGCACGCAAAATGATACTCGTTGACATTTTATGTCCAAGGGACGTAATTCGTTTACGGGTAAATAGAAAAAAATAGAGATAAACGTTGCTCTTTCTGCGATCTGAGTGTCCAAATGGTTATTATTTATAAAGGTATTACGTAAAGAATATGTACATTATTATCTGGCGTGTTGTAATGGTTGTTACTATGATACTTGTTATGATTATTGCAGCAAACCTGTATCAAGACACAACGTTAATCTCTTACCAAGTGAGCCAGAAGTTGCATGTACAAGCCATGACACGGCAACAATGAGTTTCACCGTAAGTTTTTCATTTGTATACGTACTTTCAACAGAGATGACCACGTCAGAAATGCCACTGGCACTCTATGGCAAGCAAAAATGATACTCGTTGACATTTTATGTCCAAGGGACGTAATTCGTTTACGGGTAAATAGAAAAAAATAGAGGATAATGTGCTCCTTTCTGCGATCTGAGTGTCCAAATGGTTTTATTTATAAAGGTATTACGTATAGAATATGTACATTATTATCTGGCGTGTTGTAATGGTTGTTACTATGATACTTGTTTTGATTATTGCAGCAAACCTGTATCAAGACACAACGTTAATCTCTACCAAGTGAGCCCAGAAGTTGCATGTACAAGCCATGACACGGCAACAATGAGTTTCACCGTAAGTTTTTCATTTTGTATACTTACTTTCAACAGAGATGACACGTCCAGAAAATGCCACTGGCACTCTTTGGCACGCAAAATGATACTCGTTGACATTTTATGTCCAAGGGACGTAATTCGTTTACGGGTAAATAGAAAAAATAGAGATAACGTTTGCTCTTTCTGCGATCTGAGTGTCCAAATGGTTATTATTTATAAAGGTATTACGTAATAGAATATGTACAATAGTATCTGGCGTGTTGTAATGGTTGTACTATGATACTTTGTTATGATTATTGCAGCAAACCTGTATCAAGAACACAAACGTTAATTCTTTTACCAAGTGAGCCCAGAAGTTGCATGTACAAGCCATGACACGGCAAACAATGAGTTTCACCGTAAGTTTTTCATTTGTATACGTACTTTCAACAGAGATGACCACGTCAGAAATGCCACTGGCAGTCTATGCACGCAAAATGATACTCGTGACATTTTATGTCCAAGGGACGTAATTCGTTTACGGGTAATAGAAAAAAATAGAGAATACGTTGCTCTTTCCTGCGATCTGAGTGTCCAAATGGATTATTATTTATAAAGGTATTACGTATAGAAATGTACATATTATCTGGCGTGTTGTAATGGTAGTTACAATGATACTTGTTATGAATTATTGCAGCCCAACACCTGTATCAAAGACACTACGTTAATATCTTACCAATTGAGCTCACAGAAGTGCAATGTACAAGCCATGACACGGCAACATGAGTTACACCGTAAGTTTTTCATTTGTATAACAGTACTTTCAACAAGAGATGACCACGTCAGAAATGCCACTGGCACTCTATGGCACAGCAAAAATGATACTCGTTGACATTTTATGTCCAAGGGGACGTAATTCGTTACGGGTAAATAGAAAAAAATAGAGATAACGTTGCTCTTTCTGCGATCTGAGTGGTCCAAATGGTTATTATTTAGAAAGGTATTACCGTATAGAATATGTACATTTATTATCTGGCGTGGTTGTAATGGTTGTTACTATGATACTTGTTTTGATTATTGCAGCAAACCTGTATTAAAGACACAACGTTAATCTCTTACCAAGTGAGCCCAGGATGTTGCATGTACAAGCCATGGACACACGGCAACAATGAGTTATTCACCGTAAGTTTTTCATTTGTATACGTTACTTTCACAGAGATGACCACTGTCAGAAATGCCACTGCAGCTCTATGGCACGCAAAATGATACTCGTTGACAATTTATGTCCAAGGGACGTAATCGTTTACGGGTAAATAGAAAAAATAGAGATAACGTTGCTCTTTCTGCGATCTGAGTGTCCAAATGGTTATTATTTATAAAGGTATTACGTAAAGAATATGTACATATTATCGGCGTATTGTAATGTTGTTACTATGATACTTGTTATGATTATTGCAGCAAACCTGTATCAAGACAACAACGTTAATCTCTTACCAAGTGAGCCCAGAAGTTGCATGTACAAGCCATGACACGGCAACAATGAGGTTTCACCGTAAGTTTTTCATTTGTATACGTACTTTCAACAGAGATGACCACGTCAGAAAATGCCACTGGCACTCTATGGCACGCAAAAATGATACCTCGTTTGACATTTTATGTCCAAGGGACGTAATTCGTTTACGGGTAAATAGAAAAAAATAGAGGATAACGTTGCTCTTTCTGCGATCTGAGTGTCCAAATGGTTATTATTTATAAAGGTATTACGTATAGAATATGAACATTATTTATCTGGCGTGTTGTAATGGTTGTTACTATGATACTTGTTATGATTATTGCAGCTAACCTGTATCAAGACACAACGTTAATCTCTTACCAAGTGAGCCCAGAAGTTGCATGTACAAGCCATGACCACGCCAACAATGAGTTTCACCTTAAGTTTTTCATTTGTATACGTACTTTCAACAGAGATGACCACGTCAGAAATGCCACTGGCACTCTATGGCACGCAAAATGATACTCGGTTGACATTTTATGTCCAAGGGACGTAATTCGTTTACGGGTAAAATAGAAAAAATAGAGATAACGTTGCTCTTTTCTGCGATCTGAGTGTCCAAATGGTTATTATTTATAAAAGGTATTACGTAAAGAATATGTACATTATTATCTGGCGTGTTGTAAATGGTGTTACTATGATACTTGTTATGATTATTGCAGCAAACCTGTATCAAGACACAACGTTAATCTCTTACCAAGTGAGCCCAGAAGTTGCCAATGGTACAAAGCCATGACACGGCAACAATGAGTTTCACCGTAAGTTTTTCATTTGTATACGTACTTTCAACAGAGATGACCACGTCAGAAATGCCACTGGCACTCTATGCAAGCAAAATGATACTCGTTGACATTTTATGTCCAAGGGACGTAATTCGT
Source organism: Cyrtodaria siliqua (assembly GCA_037043455.1). NCBI lineage: Eukaryota > Metazoa > Mollusca > Bivalvia > Adapedonta > Hiatellidae > Cyrtodaria > Cyrtodaria siliqua. The sequence goes on along the minus strand of JAWPHD010018117.1, from coordinate 994 downwards.
TTACGGGTAAATAGAAAAAATAGAGATAATGTGATCTTTCTGCGATCTGAGTGTCCATAATGGTTTTTTATTTTATAAGGTATTACGTATAGAATATGTACATTTATTATCTGGCGTGTTGTAATGTTGTTTACTATGATACTTGTTTTGATTATTGCAGCAAACCTGTATCAAGACACAAACGTTAATCTCTTACCAAGTGAGCCAGAAGTTGCATGTACAAGCCATGACACGGCAACAATGAGTTTCACCGTAAGTTTTTTCATTTGTATACGTACTTTCACAAGAGATGACCACCGTCAGAAATGCCACTGGCACTCTATGGCACGCAAATGATACTCGTTGACATTTTATGTCCAAGGGACGTAGATTCGTTTACGGGTAAATAGAAAAAATACGAGATAACGTTGCTTCTTTCTGCGATCTGAGTGTCCAAATGGTTATTATTTATAAAGGTATTACGTATAGAATATGTACAATAGTATCTGGCGTGTTGTAATGGTTGTTACTATGATTACTTGTTATGATTATTGCAGCACAACCTGTATCAAGACACAACCGTTAATCTTTTACAAAGTGAGCCCCAGAAGTTGCATGTACCAAGCCATGACACGGCAACCAATGAGTTTCACCGTAAGTTTTTCATTTGTATACGTACACTTCAACAGAGATGACCACGTCAGAAATGCCACTGGCAGTCTATGGCACGCAAAATGATACTCGTTGACATTTATGTCCCAAGGGACGTAATTCGTTTATCGGGTAAATAGAAAAAAATAGAGATTAACGTTTGCTCCTTTCTGCGATCTGAGTGTCCAAATGGTTAATTATTATAAAGGTATTACGTATAGAATATGTACATTATTATCTGCGGTGTTGTAATGGTTGTTACTATGATACTTGTTATGATTACTTGCCACGCAAACCTTATCAAGGACACAACGGTAATATCTTACAAGTGAGCCAGAAGTTGCATGTACAAGCCATGACACGG